>JANHAO010004005.1:0-25053 GCA_026873985.1 Saraca asoca
GTGTCCTTCTTTGACCAAAGTGTCATGTCAAATGTCTTTCCATTTTTGCTTTAGGCCATACTTTCTCCTGTTTGCTATTTTTGGCTGTTGGCGTGGCACTGCTGCTCGTTTTGGGCCATTGGATGAAGATTTGGCCAGATTTCCTCTGGATTCTTCAAAGGGCTGAGCGGGTCTATAAATAGCCTGAGGTATCCTTTCTTTTGCCTCAGGGAGATTTAATGGAGGAGACTGAAGAGCTTTTGGAGCTTCTTGGTGTCTAAGCTTCCGGTGAAGCTTGTTGAGACTTGGATGGCCTGTTGCATGGTGGTGGGAGATACAGATGGCCCGTTGCACATGGTCTCGGCACAGAATCGACCTGGCGGGGCTCTCACGGTGTCTTCTGGCCACCCCCTTTAGCCGTCATTGGTAGCTCTACTACCTGGCATGCTGGTTCCTGGGGACGCTCTAGTTCCAACCCAGACAGATACGTCGGCAGAGGAATAAGCAGGAGGGACTATGGGCTGCTACTCTGTCACCAGGAGCAAGCTTAGAGACTGGCCTTTCCCCCTACAGAACCTTCACCTCGCTTGCCGAGGTTCTTTTGTATGGGTTCTTCCTCTTTCAAAAATTGTAACAAATGCTTTGCGCATTTTTGTATGTAAATTTCTGATAATTAATGAAATGCTCCTTGTTGTCAATCGTCTGTTTTTTATTTTTCGAGTGCCTTAATCTGTCGCGAGATTACTAGTGAGCTGTACTTTGAGAAATCTCGTTTAGAATGTGGGGTACATCCATATGAGAGTTATGAGAGACTCATCCTTGTGAGAGCCACGAGAATTTGTCTGTATGAAAACTAAGAGATTCATCCGCATGAGATCTGCGGGAAATAATGATTTTATTGTTGATAATAGCGAGGTGAAAACCATCCATCGAGTTCTTATTTTTGCGAGGTAGGCCCTCGATTATATATATATATGTTTTTGAAGCCTCGAGGTAGGTTCAAGACCGTCGCACCCCCGGGCGTTACGAGGTAGGCTCAAGGTCGTCGCACCCTTAGTTTTGTTTGTTTTTTTGAAGCCTTGGGGTAGGTTCAGGACCGTCGTACCCCCAGGCGTTACGAGGTAGGCTCAAGGCCGTCGCACCCTTAGTTTTATTTATTTTTTGAAGTCTCGGGGTAGGTTCAGGACCGTCGCACCCTCCGGCATTGCAAGGTAGGCTCAAGGCCGTCGCACCCTCGATTTTACGCTGCAGCGAGGTGAAAATCGTTCGCTGGAATGGATGCTGTAGTGAGGTGAGAACTGTTCACTGTGGTGAGAGTGCTGTAGCAGAGAGAAAACTTTATGTCAATGGTGTTTGGCCAATCGGTGACTTATATTTATTTCAAAATACCATAATGGGTACAAATTAGCAAATGACCATTATATGGGCAAAATATGGTTCTAATGGAGGGCTCAGGCTCCTAGATGACTATTCGCTGGGCCTGTTGAGCGCGTTGTCCTGATGGTCTTACCACATACTCTTGTAATCGGCCTCTTCCGATGAGGCGTTGGATGGCATTTTTCAGAGCATGGCATTCAGAGGTGGTGTGCCCGGCCTCATTATGGTAAGCGTAAAACCTGCTTTGGTCTCTGGATTTAGGGGATGACCTTAATGGTCAGGGTTTCCCAAAATCCTTGTTATGCCTTTCCGCAGCGAAGATTTTATCCTGGGCATCTGACAGGATGCTATAGCTCTCGAAGCGGTCCTTGGGCCGTTAAGGTTTTGCCTTTCTTGCAAGATGAGGAGTGGGGTCGTCATGATTCTCGCTACTCCTCTTTTTGCCCGTGGTGGGATCATTTTGGCCCACTTTATGCTTGGGATCCTCTGTCCCGAAGGTTTCTTCCCACCTTATTTTTTTGGTTACCTGATCATAGAATTCAACGAGATCTCGAGCGGGGGACTTGTAGAGGCTTCTGTATAATTTGCCATCTTTGCGAAGTCCCACTGAGATGGCTGTTAGAATGCTTTCCTCCGAGGGGTTTTCCACGGAGTTGGCCTCATGTCTGAACTGAGTTATGTAATCTTTGAGTGACTCATCCCTGCACTGGAATATCATCGCAAGATGGCAGGGAGGCATGAGTTATCTCTTCAACGCTCGGTATTGGTTAATGAATTTCTTCTGGCAATCCTCCCAATTACTAATACTGTGTGCGGGAGGCGTCTGAGCCGGGCGTGAGGTGCTACCCCTAACGTGATGGGAAAGACATGGCACTTCATCAGGGGTTCGATCGTCTGGAGATCCATTTGAGTGTTGAACGCGTCCAGGTGATTGTTTGGGTCGCTATTTCCCTCATATAGGGGGATAGCGGGCACCTTGAGTTTTTGAGGGAGAGATTGCTTCTCGATCTCCACAGAAAATGGTGAGGTCTCCTCATATCGTGTCTGATTATTCTGAGGTTGTAGGTGCTCTTCAAGCAACCTCAGCCTTTGGAGAACTTTGTCCATTACCAAATGATGGCTTTCACGCTGGGGGGTAGAGCTTTCCGCACATTGCGAGCCTCCCAGTCACTAGCTATCGCGATCGTCGCGAGCTTTTCTCTGAGCTTCTTCTCGAAGCTGTTGGAGTTATGCCATGACTTTTTCTTGCTTTTAAGCATTTTGTGCTTGCGCCTGGGTGAGTGCTTTAACAGTTTCAGCCAACTCTTTGACTGTGTTCTCTAGAGCTGATCGAGATTGATTAGGCGTCTACATTTCTTGCAGTTCCGACTTGACGGTGCGCTGGGAAGTTGGAGCTATAGAACTCCGAGTTGTTCTCCCTCGGGCCATTGTCAATTGATAATGGAAACTTCAGAGAGTGGATGATCCCCATAGATGGCACCAAAGATGTTGACGGTGAAATTTGGTTCACACAAAGGACCAGAACTTCAGTCAACCAGATGTGAGTTTCGGGAATCAATGCCGCTTTTGAAGGGTTGTGAGAGATGAGCCGGGAGGAAGAGAGGCGGTGGTTTTTAACGTGGTTCGGCTAAATCTGGGTGGTACCGGATCCTGCATCCACGGCAGAAGTTTTATTGATACTAAATAATTTGTAGGAGTTTTGCTTACAAAATTGCCTCTGACTCTTGCTAACAATGTAGTCTTATTTATAAAGGAAGGAGAGGTTTCATACATTAATTGTTAGCTACAGTTGTGTTACATCAAATAAATGAGAAAAGACAATGAAAAGATCACATTCCGACTATAGGCTGTGGAAGTAGGCTTCTTAGGCCGACTTTGTAGGCTTATAGCCGTTACCGTGTCAGGCAAGATATTCTACTGTCTCAAGCGAGAATTCCTTGCCTTGGGGAAGCCATGAGGGTCGTCGTAGCGGGGAAGCGAGTGTAAGTAGAGTGATCAACTATTATGTTGGGTCGACCCTTGAGCTCTTACCGCTGAGTCAAGTTGTCGCTGGGGTGTGGCTCTTCGGACCGTATCTCGCGGCGTCACAATATCATGACGTGTGAGACACGGTTTGGCACTTGCAATTTCTTTGTCATTGTTGTTATCTGTTAGTTCGACCGAAGCCCCCCGAAAGCTTTTTGTTGAAGCATGAGGACTGGTCTTCGTTTCCTAGGGGACTCGTCCTCGCGAGGCCGATTTTGGTATACAACAACAACAAAGTATTATACAGGAAGCAAGCTATTCTCAGGGTTAAAAAGGCCATGATCTGCTAGCTAGAGCCCATTCAAGTTAACCTAAGAGTCATCATTTATGGCTTACTAAGCATTCATCTTAGTTCTAACCTAAACAAAGTCATGGTTTGCTATCTAAGGTTCATTCATGTTAACCTATGTGTTATCATTTGTGACCTATTGGGCATTCAACTTGGCTAATATTTATTTAGCCATGGTTTGCTAGTTGGGGTCCATTCATGTTAACTTGTGTTATTGTTTGCGACTTACTGGGCATTCAACTTAGCAAATAATTTATTAAGCCATGGTTTGTGAGCTAAGGCACATTTATGTTAACCTTTAAGTTATTATCTACTACTCACTGAGCATTCAACTTGGCATTAACTTGGTGGTTACTATTGAAACTTAGAAGAATAAAGCAAGGAAATTATCAAAGAGGAAGTTCATTAAAAACCTCATTCAATGAGGTGAACATACATATGAAAATTCAAAAAATGAAATTCAAAATTAAATAAAAAAGAAGCTTGTTTAGATTGCAACAGTCGTAACCTAAAAGGAAGGTTGGTCCCTAGGAGCTATACTTTGGTGGGCTGGAGAGTCGACATATGGGGCGAGTAGGTTGTCCGTCATTTGGTCATCAACTATCTCCATGACTTATGAGTTTCTATTTTCTTGAGTTACATCCTAAGTAGGAACAACTCTACTTGCAGCTTTCGCACCCTTAGTTGGAGGATTTACTTTTGCAGCTTCCTCAAAATCCTTAATAGCCTAGTGAACATCCCCACCAAAAAAGGAGAAATCCATCTTCAGGTGCTCCTTCCATAAGGTGTACAAGAAAATGACAGTGGTTTTAGACATCTCATCTTCATCCACTTTTGCGACTATTGCAGTGGTCTTCATCCTAACTCGAGTGATCTCTTTTCTTGCCAAAGTGACCTTTTTCTTGGTTGCCTCCTTCTCCTTCTCTGTAGCCTTGCTCACTACACCGTGGCCTCTTTCTCTTTTTCAACAGCCTTAGCTTATTGCACCACTGCATCCAGCTCACCCTTCACTCACAATAGCTCATCAACGACCTTATTAAGATTCAAAGGAAGGGTAGACGTGATAGCTTCATGGTTTGACTCCTCACGAGATAGGGCCTCCTGGGCTTCCTTCTTAGCCACCGTGGTATTTCTCAACTGGCTCTTGAGTAGCTATGTTTTGTTCCTTAGCCTCAACACCTCAATTGTCTTGGTAGCTAAGTCATTTTCAAGCTTTTTCTTATCTTTCTCCCAAGATAAGAGCTTGTCCCTTAGCTTTATTACCCCCAGTGTGCTTTGAGAAACCAAATGGTTAAGTTAACTTACAAAGAAGCAAAAGAACTTAGGTGAAAGAATTGAACTTACTAGCATATCGTGACAAGCTATATAGCCCATCAAGCCCTCACTAGACATCTCCTCTGACTCCAATGGCTTGGTGTGGGTCTCTAGGATTAGGTTCACATTCTCTTAGAGGAAGTCATAATAATCCTCTGCCTTAGGGCCAAAGCCATCAAATCACTCTTGGGGTGCAACCTCAGATGCCACTTGTTCGATTACTGCCATCACTTTCTTCCCTTATCCACCTTTTGCTTCTTGGTAGGGGGCTTGGATAGGGACTTTGCCTTCGCACCATCACTAGGAGTAATTAAACCCACGCTAACAGGAGCTTTCACTAACTCATTTGGGACCTTGACCACCTTAGGTTGCAAAATGGGAACCAATGCTTGTGAGGTCCCTACTGCTATTGCCAAGGAAGAGGATTGACCTACAATAACAAGGGCTACAACAACAGTAGGAGCTGAAGTGGTCACAGCAACAGCAGGGTCAATAGATTGAGTAGAAAGGGGGGTTGGTGGCATGAGGAGGTTGAGCCTCACCATATTTGCGTACTTTCAAAAGTTTGTTGGGCCAACCACCTTAATTCTATGAGCTCCGATGTCTTTGGTGCTATCAAGGAGCTTGACATTTAAAGCCGGAGCAAGCTTGTGGGAGTGTATGAGGTCCTCATCAAATTTGTGGTCATTCTTGAGGCTATCCACAGTAGCAAATTGGTCAAGCACTTTAACTTCCTCTACCCCTAATATCAGCTTGTCCTCACTAGCTTTGTCTACAAAATGAAATAGAATGTCAAACCAAAAATAAAATAAATATATGTACTCATGCAAGTTCCCAAGTCTTCAGTTGGTTTACTAAGAGTGATAACGAACCCAAAGTTGCAAAAATGAAGAAAAGATAGGCAAGAAATATAAAACCAATTGCAGAAGGAAGTGGGAGGTTATTCCTAAGATAAAGAAGAGCAAGGATGTGAGTTGGGAATAG
Source organism: Saraca asoca (assembly GCA_026873985.1). Taxonomy (NCBI): domain Eukaryota; kingdom Viridiplantae; phylum Streptophyta; class Magnoliopsida; order Fabales; family Fabaceae; genus Saraca; species Saraca asoca. The sequence continues at coordinate 5,969 of JANHAO010004005.1, forward strand.
GAGTTAGGTGTGAGCTAGAAAGGGCAAAGTTTTAATTTATTTAGCAAATTAATAATATAAGGGTAAACTAGGTACCTAAGTCTAATATCAAGATGGTGGGTGCTAATGGCAATGAACCTTGGAGGATGATAAGTTACATGGTCATCAGGTGAGGGCACCATGATGTGATAGCCTTTAGGGAAGTGGTACATCAGAGCTATTCTCCCAAGCTCGTCAAGCTTAATAATTGAAGCATGGTAAATAAACACTAAGTGAGTATGAGGACTCTATCTTCTAGCGGCTTGCTGACCCTCAATGAGGTCAAAATGAGTCGTGAACTCCTTAGTGACCTCACCACTCCTAGAGGCCGCTTCTTCAGTGACATGCACCTACTCCTTACTCTAATTTGGAGAGTCAAGAATGTCAACACTCCTTACTTGGTGATCACAGTGCTTATAAACTACAGACATTTACATAGAAAAGGGAACAATCAAGTCGATGCAAGCAAACCACACCTAAAAGTTAAGGCTTCTCTCTGCTAATAAGGAATTTCTTATGCAACAGGTCATACATGCTTCATATCACCACACTTAAGACCCAAACCACTAAAAACATGGGGGGGCTCGACCAATGAATCCATCAGGTTGCTAAAACCTGGGAAATAGGTAGAAAGCTAAATTTGACAATTTATGGCCCTAAAACCTACAAGCATTTTGTCAAATAGATCGCATGCCAGCTTTCACAAACAATAAAAGATGTGCAAATAAGCATTCAACAGAATCAACAAACATGCAAAGTTTCTCAACAACTAACATAAAAAATTCACAGAGTAAGGCATTTACGAAAAATAGAAGCTTAGAGTCAAGGGTGTGCTGAGAGAACTTACCATATCAAGGGGACGAGAGGAGTTCTGAGAAGGGCATGATACACAAGACTAGTCCTTGGCAACCCGAATCCAAAGTATTCTATTGTAAATTTGGCGAAGAAGAAAAGTGAAAAATGGTGGCCAATGTTTGTGAGTTTGAGAGAAAAGTAGGAAACAAAGTGCTGGATTTAAACAATGACAAGTAAGAGGGAAAAAGGGTTTTATATAGCTCGTATAGCCTTACTGTTAGATCTAGAGACTGATTAACTACCCTTGATCTAATAGTCCAGCAAATAACAAGGCTTAGTCATCACCACTCTAATGGTTGTGGAAAAAATGGTAATGATGGCATAGGTTGGCACAGATAGAGTGATGGGACAGAAGTCTAAACGATGGCATGATAGATTGCAATTGCTAGCTTTTAGTAGCAAACAATAGCTCCTAGTCCACAGATTGCACTAAGTGTTGGGGCCTAATGTTATGGGTATTTTTGGAGCCATACAAATGAGCTAGTAAAAGCCCAATAGACAAGCCAGCTGATAAGGGCTCAACTCATTCAAGATTGAGGTTACTAGAACAAGTCATCAGATTGCCAAATGTAAGCTCAGATCGCTAGTCAACAATGGTCAAAGTAACCTAATGTGTAGCTTTAGGTCGTTGAGGATGAGGTTTAACCCATAGCTTGAAGCACGTTTTCTCAGCCATTAGGTCATTGAGGATGACAATTGGAAATTAATTATGGAAATCCATTTCCAAATCAAATATTGTTTGTTATGTAATCAATTCATGATTCATTACATTCAAATTGTAACGCACCAGCCACTATAGATAAGGGCTAAAATCATTGTACAGTAGAGAAATAATCAATAGATACTGTTATTTAGCCAAAATATACAGAGAAATGAATAGTCATGGATGTAAGCATTGATTTAGGTCGAATCACGTTAAAAACTTTCTAATATTTTCTTATTCTTCCTCTCTCTCTCTCTCTCTCTCTCTCTCTCTTTCTTGTTTGCAGTTTGGGCTTTGGACTTTAGTTAACTAGATTTGTACATCAACAATAATTAATTAGAATTTTTATATATAACATAAAGCTCAAAAACTAACTATATTTTGGAATAGGATTACTATTAGTTTAATCAAATTGAAGTAAAATACTATAAATAGTTGATGAGCTAAAATATTTACATTCTTCTGAACTTTCAAATATTTAAGAGTCCAGTAACACATAACAATCGTCAAATACAGAATATTTATGCATTTCTCCATAAGTACATAATTACAAAATAATACTCTTGTAGCAACTTTTGTAGATGGATTTGAAATACTAATGATACCAAACTCCTATTTGACTTGGATTCTAATGATATGATTCTAAATTTTCAAAACAACTATATACTTTAATTTGAGGATAATATTTATAAATATTCTTTTATAAATACATAAATGAAAGTTAAAATGATTGGAATCTAAACTTCACATGAATATATATTTTTTAAATATTACATAAAATTGAAAAAGATTCAAATAAAAAAAAATCTTAATTGAAACTTGCATACAAAATAATATGTTAAAAATGATTAATGACCACAACTTTGCATTATCTTACCTATATTGTTGCTTCTTTTTAGGCTGTCATTTGTGATGCAACCTCCTCTTAGAATCTTGTTACCAATCATATCAAAAAACTTTTGATAAAAAGATTGCAATTGGTGGCTTCTTATTTTGTAATAGTTAAAAAAAAATCTAAATGAATCTAGAATCAAGTAAAGGCAGACTACTTGAACAACAAAAAATAAACTTGAACAAAAAAAAAAGGAAAATACCTATTATTTTATTTTCTCACCGATTAAAATTTTAGGCTTTAAATTGGAAAATAATATAATAAACCAATCTTGAATACTTTTCATCAATCCTTAAAATTAGAAAATACAATGTCAACATAATAAAATGATGAAGATAAAATTCTCTACATCCTATAAAACAATGTACATAAACAAATATATATATTTTAATCCAAAATTAAAGAAAAAAAGAAGAACAATTTATCAATAGAGTCGAATTTCAGCAAAAATGAAAAATAAAAGAAAGCAAGGATCATAAAACTATCCTTGTTAAAAGATATACCTCAACCTTATTGAAGCAGTAGTTTAGCTCTCTTACTGCATAGGTTTCTGCAACAACTTTTTGATTATCAAATCAAACTTCAATTGTTGGAAGATTAAAAAAAAAATATCTTTCACTAAAAAAAATAAATCCAAAATAAGGTTAGTATATGAGAAATGAAGAGTCTCGAAGAAAACTACCATTTTGCATTCTTTTTGTGCTCTCTTGTGCATAAATTCAATTGGTTGAAGATTTACATGAAGATGACAAAAAAAGATGAAGGTTGGAGAATAAAAAGGCAATATATATAAACAAAGATATACACAAAAATTATGAACTTAATGTCTTAATGGTTGTTTAAGTAGAATACTAAAAGTTAGAAGTAATTTGTGGAATAAAACATACCCTCTATCTTTATTTTGCCAAATACCATAAAATAAAAATTGTCAATTGTTAATTGTTAATCAATTGGATATGAGTTTCTAAAACCACGAAATATGAAATACTTCTAAGTTAATGTGTAATTTTTTTTTTTTGTATTTCAGTAAAAGTTAATTATTTAGATAAAATATGACTAAAATTTTAAAATATACAATAGTTGTGAGTATGCAATTAATGAGGAATACAATTTATGAAAATGAGGTTTTTAACTATAATGAATCCTGAAAAAATGTAGGATCAAAATTTGATTTTCAAAATTAATTGCGATAATTGATTGAATATTATATTCAAAATTTGAAATTCTAAATTTGAAAATATTAATTTAATTGAATATTGTAATTAATTGTATTGATTATGATATATTAATGCATATTCCAATTTACACATTATTTGCTTGATATTCGTGTTAATTGTAATGTGTAATAAATTTACACATTATAACAAATTAATAATGGAGAGTCCATGGAATTTTAATTTCTAATAATGTGTAAATTGAAATTATAATTTCAAATTCATTTAATATTTGATTTCTAAATTTAAATTACGGTAATTTATTAAACATTTATTTTTAAAATTCAAAGTTTGGATCAAATGTGATTTACATTAATGTTTAATTGATTAAATTTTGAATTATTATTTAATATCTAACTTAGTTATGTTGGTTATTATAGATTAATTGTATTATTAATCAATTAATAATTAGTAATTATTGATAATAAAAGAGAGATATTGTTTACATGGCATCTTCTGGCGCTACTTTGTTAATAGATTGACACATGGTACTTTTGGATGCTACTTTTATACACTAATAAAGCATGGATTTCACATAATAAGGCAATAATGATGCATCTCATGCAATGCAAGCAAATACGAATAAATTGTGGAACAAAATATTATGAAGAGGGGCTATTTTTTTTTATATTTATATTAAGCCTCGTTATAAATTTTTGAGAATGTAGGAGAGACACTAAACTAAAATCTTTCACCTTTAAACTAGTGTCACAATGCTCACCTGAGTCATCAGACACTTTTCCTAAAAAGCATTATAAGTCAAATGTCTGATAGCAAGAGTAGCCATAATTTTGCTTAACTAACATAAGGTTTTTTCCTATGGCTTGGGAACATGAAGATAAAAATTCAAAGAACACGACATGTGCTTTTATACTTGCACTGCATAAGAGACTTTGGAAAAATTACATAAACACCACAAAATGGGGAAAATAGTAATTGACCTTATCTCAATTAAACAAAAATTACACTTACCTTCCCTTTAGTTTGGAAACCTATACCAACTTTTCCTCTAGTTAAGAAACACATTACACATAAATCAATATTAAATTTTTCCATTAATTTTCCTTTAAATAGCCATTTCCCTTTGGTTAATAGTGTTATTTAACCAATTAATACCAAAGAACTCCTTGTATGAAACTCTCCTTTTTAACATTTTTTTGATTAAGAGAATGTATTTGAGAGTAAAATTCTTTACAACAATAATAATAATTTTGTCATCATCTAATTTTATAAGATAAGAAAAATTAAATTAAAAAATAACTTATAATAAAAATTATCATACAAAGATATTGAGCTCATATCTTAAAATAAAACTCCAAAAATAGCATTCATATATGAGAATTAACAAAAAAAAAACTCATAACTAAAAAAATCACAAAAATTCTTACTCACACCTAATAAATAAACAGAAAGAATTGCACATTTAACAAATAAGCCAAACGAAAATCACAAGCAAATATAAAAAAATTTGTGTGCTAAAGCAAAAAATTCTATTTAAATATAATCAATAAACACAACAAATGAAGAAGAAAAAAAAAGATTGGAGAATTATAATTTCATCTTGACTTTTGATTTCTTTTAGAAAAGTTGATTTTTTCCTTCAGGTTTTGGTGCTATAATGAGAAAAAGTAAAAAAAAAACACACACACAGAGTTGCAAAAAATATTTTGTGTTAGTTTTTTAATTAGGTTGCATAAAATATTTTTTTGGGGATAATGTAGTAATTACACACTATTTGATTTGAAAATCTTATTTTTGACTATTAAAACAAATATTTGAGGAATATTTCATTATATTCCTAATGGAATATGCTTAATTGAAGTAAAGTATAGGATTTCAAACTAGAAGGGAGGTTCATATAATTTTTATATATCTCAAAGGGGTTAGTGTCTTTTTCTTAAAATAATACACTAGTCAAATCACTCATAAATCTATGCTATAAGACTTCCTCTCCATGGTTGAGTTTTATGCCAAGTTTTATCTCAAACCAAGCATGTTTGCTTGCTAAATTAGTTCACAAGGGTGATTTATGACATTCTTTCCCACTTGAAAAACATCATTGTCCTCACTGATGACTCAATCTGATATAGCTTCCATAAGAATCTTCAGTTTGCTTCCCCTAAACTTCTCTTTTGACTTTTCTTGACTTGTCTATATGTGCTTCACCAATGAGCAAGTTATCTTCAACACCTTAACTTGACACAACTCTTTGAAAGTCTTCAGTTTTCTACACTTCAGCTCTTTCTTTGGCTTTCTTTTGAATTGTTTCCCTGAGCTTGTCTTCGACTCTAAAAAGGTTCTACCTCTATACATCTTGAATTGTCAAACATGAACACTTAAAGATAGAACTCGAACATGATACTCGCTTGGTGTTCTAAAAAAGACTTGAACATGACACCCACCTGGTGTTCTCGTAAGCTCTCAAACTTGACAGCCATTTAAAGTCCCTTTATTATGGTTGATAAGATTGAATAAATAGTAGAACCATCACTCTTATTCTAGTTCAGCACACTTTTACACTCCATGTCATTACGACAACTCCATTTGTGACTAAACAATAACATTCTTATAGTAATATGAGCTTAAAAGTCATTACTACAAATAGAACCTTGTGACTAAGTGAATCTCTACATGTAAGATCATCACAAAATATGTATGTTAGACAATTGCTCCTCAACATACTATTTTATATCTAGATATATATATATATATATATTTATGCCCACTAGTATCACTATAAGCTCCTTCTTAAAGGATTTGCTTACTTCATCTCAGTAGATGTGTCATCTACTTGTTGAAAGCCATGCTCTCTAAAACCTCCATGTGAAAAGGACTTTACCTTCACTACCATTCAAGTTGGTACCACGTTGGCCCACATAGCTTATTGTGGAAGACTCCAAGTTAGGATCTATCCTTCTATGTTGTTTTGTTGCTACTTAAGGGGCTTTAGTAATCGGATTGCTCCAACACTAGCACGAGTCTCATCCTTTTCTTCTGAACTTTCAATACCATTATTGCCACTCCTTTTGAAACTTGACTTGTAAAGCATTTGGGTAGACTTTTATAGGCATTGCGCCACCTTATGTGGCCTATGGCACAAGAAACAAGATAGGATTTTTGACTTCCCCTTGCTTTCAAATGCCCTGGATGATTTGAACTCTAGGATTGAAAAGATAATCCATTGCCTCTCCCCACTCATAGACTTGCCACCCCTCACCTAACTGTTTGCCATTCTCAGTAGCAAAATGAGAGGCTCCTTTATAAGACTTTATGCTAAAAAGGAAACCAATGTCATAGTCAGGCAAGCACTCAACTATGATCACCACTTCTATGAGGTTTTAGACCTTCTTCCTTTGAAGTTTTATGACAACTTCTCATGAAAGGCAATCAACAAAATAGAAGAGCTTGTCCTTTTCAATTATATCCCTCATATCAACATAATTATTATGAATTTCTTCACGTAATCTTGAAGTGAGCTTGTTTGTCTCTACTTTTTCGATTTGCATTAGCCAAGTAGCCATCATTCTCAAGATAGAATTGCACTTTGAAATCCTACTCAAGCTTTTCCCAAGTGGTAATGTTGCACTTTCCTTCATGAATCTCATCATACCTTTTTCTTTACTAGACCTTTGCATAACATAATAGCTTTGTTTAGTTAAGCTTCCTTCGAGTTTAAGCCAGCCACTTAAAACTATTGATCTATATCAAACATAGAGTTCTCTAGCTTTTATGTGGCCATTTTCTCATATATGGTCTTAGTTTAAATATTTTCCCTTTTCCTTATGCTTCGAATTATTACTCTCTCATGGTTCTTTGTGGCTAGCATCATCATATTTATTGAGGCTACTATATCACTTATCTTAGTTTGTAAAGTTGTTACAACATTCTTCATCTTGTTAATAAGGTCCATCATAGTATCCTTTAGCTCCTTTTGAGTGTTCTTAATAGCAACAAGCTATTTAGCAACTTAAGGAGCTTCATTATGCCTCATAATTTCAACCTCCATGCTAGCTTTGAAAGTTTTAACATGATGGTTAAAAGAATTCTAATATTAGGCCTTTTGAAAAAGTTTAGGGATTTTTTTTTGTAAACCCCTTATGGCATCTACTACTCCTTCAAGGATCTTGATTGCATTCTCAATTGCATTGAAATGACTAGCATTCGCCACCTTCTTACACAATGTCAGTGTATTCACAAGTGTAATGGAAGAAAAATGTGGCTCAAACTAGGCTCTAATACTAGAATGTCATAGTCCAACAATTCAATTGTTGTGATGTGTGGTGCTTAAACTTTCACCACCTAAGGAACAAGTCAGCTACCTTGTTAATACACCACTCAAGCTTCAAAATGATGGGCCAACCACAAACATTGCATATTCAAGGTAACCATAAGCAAGCAACACAGTAAATAAGTAACTAATTCACATAATAAAGCAACAATGATGCATCTCATGTAATGATGGCAAATACGGCCAAAAATGGATAAATCATGAAACAATGTATTAAATAGGGTTACTTTTTTTATTCACATTAAACCACATTAGAAAGCTTCAAGTGTGTAAGAAAGGAACCAAATATAGACATTCTGGCCCTTGAACTAGTACCATGATGCCCATCGAGTCATCAAATATGTCCTTCTAAAGAAAATTTTAAACCAAAGCCCTAATGGTAGGAGTAGACATAGTTTTTCCCAATTGACATAAGACCTCTTCATATACCTCAGGAAGGGTTTGCACATTGTAACACATGGACAAGAAGGTAAAATTCCAAGGAATGGATCCATGTGACAAGTGACCCTGGGGAAAACCACATAAAGGCCTCCAAGGGGAAAATAGAAAAAATAATACACAAGTCAAATCACTTCTAAATCAGCACCAAATGACCTTCTTTTTATGCTTAAGTTTTTATGCTAAGTTTTGTCTCAAACTAAGAATATTTGCTGATTGAATTGGTTCACAAGACCAACTTGTAACACTTAGGTAGGTCACATAATTTGCACATTTTTTTAATGTAATAAGAATAATTTTACTAATTTTTCTCCAAGTAATTTCTAACTTGGAGCCTTGATGGAGCTTTGCACACCAATTAGGATGTTCCACCTTAAATTTAACATAAGTAATCAATTTAGACCCAATTTGTATAATATATAGATAAAAGTAGAATAATTTATTTAAGGGAAAATTGCACTTTGCCAACATGTGATTTGACCCTATTTTCAATGTGCCTGTATATGGTTTAAAGTATTTGAAAGAGGCAATCTGTGCTTTGCATTGTAACACTTTGCCTAATTGTGGTTATTTTCCATCCAAATCTAAGGAAATTGTCGAGTGCTAGCCATGTGCTCATCTTCTTTCTACATTAAATTGAAGTTCTTTATCCAAAAGCTTTGTCAAGAAGTTTTTCATTGCTAAATTCACTGGTTTTAAACTTGAAATCATCACTTTTACTAATTTTTCCAATGGAAGGATCAAATCCATTTTGTTATTAGGTTTTAATCTAATTTTTTTTTAGCTATTAATTTTCATCCACTTTTCTGCTCCTTTTGAGGATTAACTTATGGTTTCTGCATAATAAGAATTTTCATTTATCCATATTAATATTGCTCTTCATTTTCCAAGGATTCAAGTTTGAACTTTTAAACATGAAAATCTAATACTCAAATTTCTTATTATTCTTTCTCCCTCTTTGACGTCCTCTCTATCTCCACTACCACCCTCTTTCTTCCCAATTGCAAATGCATACCCTTTCACATTACCTCTCTGCCAGCTGAGCCTAACCATCGTTGGTTAAAACTAGTTGATGCTGGTCGAAACCGACTGTAGCTAGCTGCAATCGGTCTGCTTTTGTTTAGTGGAGGAAACATGTGATTAGCATATGACCTAATTTATCACATGATCACATAAGTCTCTACTACATGAGACTGATCATCCAATTCTAACATCTTCATGTTGAAATTGAAGGAGTGAGTATAACCTAAGTATTTATATCATCACACACATAGTACTATCATGCATTCGTCATACATGAAGAACTTGTCACACCTTCATATATACATATTACGTGGCATGCTATCCATTCACATAAACATGTTGGATTATACTAACTGATTCTGAACCATTGTTAATGTTTAGTTTGCTCATTCTATATAAGCAACATACCTATAAGACATATCATAACATCATATTCCTAAGCATTTCTAACTACCTTGATCCTTCCAGGATATCAAGCCATTTTTATGTTATGCAAAAACTTTATGCTAGCTTTTTATCTATGATCATGCATTTCATCTTAAACTATTATCTGTAACCATGAATTTTATCTTAAATTGTTTCTATGTAACTATTCATTTCTTACAATCAATTATTTTTCTAATTTCATTTTGTTAAGTCATACCACATGCACCAAGACATGGAAGTAGTTTAATATCATAAGCAATAACTATATTTAGTAGAAACAATAAGACCTTTTAAGTCTTTCTAGGGCACAATCAAATTATGTGAATCATAATATATTCCTTCCTTGCAAGGTAAAAGTGTTTCATATACATATATGTACTAGTTCAGTAATTCAATGGGAAGTACGATGTCAATAAATGGCCTACGACCATAACATGTACTATTCAATGCCTCTCACGGCATTTCATATAATTGTTTTGTATTTTAATACCACACCTAATCACATATGCCACTGGCTTGCTTACTTGCTTTATAGTGGCAATCTATCAAAGTCATATTTTTGAATCATATAATTGAGTCATCTTCTTCGTGCATATAGGTTTCGCCTTATTACTTGAACTAGTCACAAACACAAATATCTTAGCTTAATAAATTGTCCAACCTTAACTTTCTCTATACATGTACTAATCTACCTTTTATCTATTCTACACTTAGTCTATCATCAGTTTGTTAATTGTTAAGATATCTTCCTTAACTCAATTTTCATCACCATTGACTCATAACTTATGTTTATCTTTTCTCATTCCTTTTTAGTTCATATACATGATGAGTCAGAATTTCTATAATATCTAACTAATTCTAAGTTCCAACCTTAAAACTAGTCCACCCCATGCATAAACATTCAATCATTTCATAAAGTCATGCAATCAATCAATCACATATGTCCCTAGGATAATTTCCTATTCATTATCTTTATGTAATCCCATTTGTACTTTTTAGCTCATAGAAAACACTGGAAATTATTGAAAATATCATGTTGAAATATGTTTATAATAAAATTGGAGCTAGTTGAAGCAGAACCCCCACTCATCTTATATGGAAAGCTTTTCCCTTTAAAACTCCATGCGTGGATAGTTTGATATGTTGGCCTAACTGGGAATCAATATAAACCTCACACAAGTAAAATACACTGATTAAAAACAAATCTCTATATCATAATAAGATTGGAATAACTTATAATGTAATTTTCTTGATTAAATTACCTTGATTAATTTTTTTAGGCCTAATTATCATTGAGATCTTCCTCTAGAATCATTTTGGCCATCAAATAGTTTCTAGCCAAAGTAGGATTGTATTTCTGCAATTTTAGTGCAGCTAAGTTTTTATGTTTCCCAAGGCTGATTGGTCAACTAGTTCCTTACAACTAGTTAATTGACCAAACCATTTGATCGCCCTTGACATCTGATCGACCGGTTGGGCCAATCCTTAAGACCAATTTCCTATTTTCCTATAGACCTATATGGTACATTACCAAGTCTTATCCATTCTAACCTAGTAAGGGTGCTACAATCCACCATCACCACCACCATTGTTATCACTGACCACAACCAACACTAACATGCAATGGTGAAGCCTGCCACTACCACAGTTACCAATATGGCAGCGATCGATGGTTGCAACCATTGTTGACCTTTGCAATCCCACCATTATTGACTTGATGAATAAAAATTTATACATATTTTATATTCTTTTATACTTAGACTTTTGTCATGTTTATATGCCTAATTGGATACTTGAAATTAGTTTTGTGGTTTGCTCAATTTTTGTGCCTGATTGAATTTATTAGTAAATTTACACTATTATAAATTGTTTCAGGTTTTTAGGTATATCTTCAGTTTTATACCTTGGTTATAGGTAATTCTTATATCATTGAAAATCTAAGAGAAAGATCTAAAAATGTCATGAAGAGTCTCTAGCCAAGTTCAGCCTTTTTGGAAGTCAAATAAAGCCTACAAATTAGAACAAAGTGCTGACTTGTGCCTCAGAACTAGTTTTGGTATTTTCATCATAAGCAGAGCTCTGCCCATCATTTTTAGTGTAAAATTAACCCTATAGGATACATCATTCTAAATTAATTACATAGATATGAACTTAAGTGTTTAATTATATTATGGGTTAGATTGCTCTAAAAAGCTATCCCAATTTTTAGCCCATAATTTGAGTTGCGAATCGATTTTTTTAAGCAAAGTTAAGGCCATTGGACTCCTAAGAGACAAGACTATAATTCACATTAAGGGAGCCACATCCATTGAAGCCTTTTTCCAACCCTAATCAATAACTCAATTAAGAGGCAATGTAGTGAGCCTATAAATAGATAGTTGAGCTATAATTGTAATAAATTTTGATCATTTGTTGTATTTTGTCTGATTTTGAGAAGAAAGGAGCTTTGCTATGACAAGACTCTAGTCCTAATTAGGATTTCTCTTTTTCTTTTTATAGTAATGTGTAACTAAACTTTCATCTCAATCTAAGGGAATTTCAGCACTAATTCTTTAGTTAATTGTGATACTTGCTCTTAATTCCAATTTATTCCTTGATTTTACTGCTTATAATTGCTATGGATGATTGATCAAGATGGCTAATTAATTAGTTATTCATTATGGTTTAATGCTAACTAAATTTCTATAGGTAATTTTATTATTTGTGGTTGTTTGTTTGTAGGGTAGCCATATGGTGTTGATATGCTACTGGGATAGATCAATTCTCCTAGGGAATTGAGAATAATTAGTTAGGTTGCTATTAGGATAATTCAATTAATTAGACTTGATTTTTTTAGAACTTAATGCAATTGATAAATTGGTTGAGGGTGAGGCTATGATTGATTTAGCGATAAGAGTCAATTAGGTGTTGGACTTGGTTGGCTTGTTTAGGAGGAAATTAACAAGGCTTAATTAGGTATTGGGCTTGATTAATCTCTTGGATAAGCGATCAAAGTAGGAATGAAACAATAGTGTTAAGGATCAATCACTAAATTAGTTGCAAAAATTCCTTGAGTTGAGCTTTTCTCCATTTAATTTTTCTTTATTTTTATTTTTGTTTTGTTATGCATTTAATATGTTTGTTTTAATTCTTATTCTAATTAGATATCTAACCCCTCCATTTCATACTATAAACATATAAAAGTGAATCATTATTCTCTATAGGCATGACTTGGACTCACCCTAGCTACTAGCTTGGGTAGTTCAACATTATTTTTGGCTGATTTCGACAGCCTTTATAACTACTCTCACCATTATCAACTATTACTACCATCACATACCATTGCCATCATTAACCATTGCTGCCACCAGACACCACCACCACCGCTATCACTAATGATTGTTGTTAGTAGATACGAGTTGAGTTGAGTCAAATTGTAAACTAACTCAGCTCAACTTGAATAAATCTAGCTCAGCTCAGAACTCGACTTGTATTCAAATGAAGCAAACTTTTTTGTTCAAATTTGGCTCAAATTAAGCTTGTGAACCATTTAGCTTGACTCGAGTACATGTTTTTTCCAATCAAATAAACTAAAATCTCAAGTAAGTAAATCTGAATTAAAATGAACCAAGCCAACTTGTATTACATTAACTAGACTAATTTGGTTCATTTAGTCTAAAATCATATAACAAATGCTATTTAAATTCATTTAAATTCATTACATAATATATAATATTATATTTAATATTATTGACGTTAGATTTTGGTTATGCTCCAAACTCCGACCAACGGGGGGATTCTTCAGGATCTCAAGCCTGTATCCAGTTCAGACATAACAGAACAACAAAATGGACAAGGATGAAGGGAAAAGTAGAGAAGAAGACAGAGGGTTTAGCATGGTTCGGCTAAATCTGGGCGGTATCGGACCCTACGTCCACGACGGAGATATATTGAGAAATGGCTTTGGCAAAGTTTTTGCTTACAGAGTTTTTTCATCTTCTCCTCTTCTAACAAGGCTATCCTATTTATAGAGGAAGGAGGAGTTACATGTATTAATTACAAGTTACAGTTGTGTTACATCAAGATATAAATGAGAAAAGATAGTAAAAAGACTACAAACTAGCTGTTGCTGAATGTAGGCTGCGGGGCAGACCCTCTAGGTTGGCCATAGACCTGAGTCTGTCTGTATCTATTGCTTGGTGCTGCTATGCCAAATGGGGCGTTGGGCATCCTGAGTGAGAATTATTGGCTCGGGCGCGTTATGGAAATGCTGATCATTACTGCCTTGCTGCTTTGCAACCTTGCGAGGTAAGGTTTGCTTCACGGGATGGTATCTGACTAACTTCACTGTACCACTTTCTAACAAAGGGTGGAACAAAATTTGCTGAGTGCCTTCAGCGAGGCAGAGGGCTTGACCTTTGCCGTGTTCAGGGGCTCGTTCTCTCGAGGCCACTTTTGCATATAATAAGATCGAATCGATTTTTACATATAACATGAGCCCCCTAACTCGCAGCTTGCTCCGTAGGCTGGGAGTTAAGACTCTTCAATTCTTGAGTTGTCAGCCTTTTCCTGAGACTGTCATTCCATTTGTACTAGGTCACATTTCCCGTGACAGGTAAAATGCTTTTTTGCATTTTCTGCTTGTTATTTTTGTCTCTCGCGTGCATGTTATTTGATCGATCTGAGTGATCTGTTCACATCTAAAAGATTGCGTGAGAGGCGCGCACACTTGGTCATAAGTGAGCTATGAATTAGACTGATCCTGTGTCCTGGCCAACCTCGGGACCAGTTGAATAAATGATTTCGCATGATAGCTGTGAAGTTGGTATCGAGCGATCTCATGTTCGGGCCGATGTTGTGGCCAGGTTGTTAAGTGTGCATGAAAGCTGTGATTTTCAGCGTTTTGTTACCTTGGGAGAATAATCGATTCATCAATTCTTTATGCTTTAGTGATCACAAAGTCACACTAGCGTTAAGTGTTTTAAGAATGCCTCCGCACCTTAGCAAGCACGAAGCTGCGTCGGTAAAATAAGTGTTTTTTAGTGCCTCTGCACCTTAGCGAGCACGAAGCTGCGCTGGCAACAGAGAGTGTTTTTTAATGCCTCCACACCTCAGCAAGCACAAAGCTGCACTGGCACAGTGAGAATTTTTTAGTGCCTCCGCACCTCAGCGAGCATGAAGCTGCGCTGGCACAGTGAGTGTTTTTTAGTGCCTCTGCACCTCTGAGAGCACGAAGCCGCGCTGGCAACAGTGAGTGTTTTTTAGTTCCTCCGCACCTCAGCAAGTACAAAGCCACGCTGGCAATAACGAGTGTTTTTTAGTGCCTCTGCATCTCAGCGAGTACAAAGCTCCGTTGGCAACAGCGAGTGTTTTTTAGTGCCTCCACACCTCAATGAGCACAAAGCTGTGCTGGCAACAGTAAGTGTTTTTTAGTGCCTCTGCACCTCAGTGAGCTCACAGCTCAATTGGCTAATTTTTCATCGATTCTTCTCCAGAATGAGCTCTGGGGGGCCTCAACTAGACCAAAGGTCTTAGTTGGTAGAAAAATCCTTCGCGAAGTTTTGAGGAAATTGGCTGCATGAGAGCTGCGGATGTTGTAAATACTTAAAGGCGAGGAAGAAGAAACTAACTAACATCGTGCAAATTAGCAAGCAGCTTTTAACAAAATAATCATGTTTACATTCACCCTAAAATTCTAGAATACAATGTCAGTATATAACTCGGAATGAGCCCCCCGGTTCCTGGTTGGTGCCAGGTTGGAGAGGTTACCCTGCAGGTTGCACTACATATCCCCTCAAGTGACCTTTCCAGATCAGATCTTCAATTGCATCTTTGAGGGCCAGACAATTTGACATCCCATGCCTGGCCTTATTATGATAGGCACAGAATTCATCTTTGTTCCTCTTCCTAAAAGGAGTCCTTAAGGGCTTTGGCCTTCCGAAATTCTCCCTATCCCTTTTCGCCAAGTAAATCCTATCTTGAGGATCCGAGAGCACGCTATACTGCTCAAAACGGCTCAAGTACTGAGGTTGCTCATCCCTGGACCTTTTAGATTTCCTTGTCACCCGCTTGACGGGGTGATCCCCTTGGTCCTCATCATTCCTCTTCTTGCCGCGAGAGGGGTTGGCCCTTTCATCCTTCTTGTTAGACTTTTCTGAGCTGAAGGTTTCCTTCCATTTAATTTATTTGGCAGCTCACTCATAGAACTCGGTGAGGTCCTTCACCGGGGACTTATATAGACTCTTGTACAGTTTTTCATCTTTGCGAAGTCCTGCAGAGATGGTGGCCAACATGGTTTCTTCATATAGATTCTCCACCGAATTAGCTTCGAGTCTGAATCTAGCGATATAGTCCTTTAGTGACTCCTGCCTGCGCTGGAAGACCATAGCAAGGTGGCAAGGGGCACCAGTTGTCTCTTTAGTGCTTGATACTGGTTGATGAACTTTTATTGATAGTCTTCCCAACTGCCAATTGAATGAGCTAGGAGGCTTTTGAATCAAGCTCGAGGCACGTCTCCCAATGTGGCTGGAAAATCGACACTTAACTAAGGGGTCGGTTGTTTGCAAATTCATCTGAACATTGAACGCGTCCAGATGATCATACGGGTCAGAATCCCTAGTATACAATGGGATCGCGGGGACTCTAAGTTTGAGAAGGAGAGTTTGAGTTTCGATCTCTTCGAAAAGTGGCGATTGGCCCTCGCAACGAGGTTGATCACCCAGGGCTCGAAGGCATTCTTCCAACTGAGCTATCTTCTGAAACAACTCCCCAACTAATGGGTCCCGCTCCCCAAAGTGTCGGCTGGGCGATTGCTGGACACTTTGGTCTCCATTGTCTCGAGGGTTAGGACTCGGGGTCTGCTCTTGTGAGCAACGAGCTTAGGTATTGCATTGTCTTAGATAGCTCGGGCATTAGGTTTCAGCTTGTCTTTGCACATTTTATGCCAATGACATGACTGCTTTAGTTAGCTCTCCCATCATGTGCTCAAGTTTCTCCTGATGCTGGAGCCAGGTCTACGGTCCATCAACGCCATTAACGGCGAGAATCGGTTGCACCAAACTGGTTGGAGAGATACTAGCAGCTGTTCTGACGATGGCAACAGTAGATGAGTCTATTGTCAAGACATGGCCATCTGGAGTATGGCGCTGTGCATTTGAGGCTCTAGTGACTCTTCCCTTGATCATCGCAGTAGGAATGAACCAGAGTAGGTGAGATCCCCACAGACGACACCAAAATATTGACATCAAATTTTGGTTTTGCTCCAAACTCTGGCCAACAGGGGGATTCTTTGAGATCTCAAGCCTGTATCCTATTCAGACATAACAGAACAGCAAAATGGACAAGGATGAAGGAAAAAGTAGAGAAGAAGACACAGGGTTTAGCGTGGTTCGGCTAAATCCGGGTGGTACCGGACATTACGTCCACGATAGAGATATATTGAGAAATGGCTTTAGCAAAGTTTCTACTTACAGAGTTTTTTCGTCCTCTCCTCTTCTAACAAGGCCATCCTATTTATAGAGGAAGGAGGAGTTACATGTATTAATTACAAGCTACAAATATCATAATTTATTTTATAAATACTATTAAGAAATATTTATAAATATAATTAATTTATCGAGTTGGTTCACAAACCAAATGAGTTAAACTAAACATAACTCAAGTTTAGTTCATTTAGCAAATGATTCCAATTTTTTCGGTTCAGGTTTAACTCATTTGATTCATGAACCCAACTTATCGAGTCAATTTTTAGGTCAAATTATAATACCCCAAATTTTTTAAAATTAATTTTGATAATAAAATAGAAAAATTAAAAAAATTTGAGGAAATCAAAATTATAGACTTGAA
Source organism: Saraca asoca (assembly GCA_026873985.1). Taxonomy (NCBI): domain Eukaryota; kingdom Viridiplantae; phylum Streptophyta; class Magnoliopsida; order Fabales; family Fabaceae; genus Saraca; species Saraca asoca. The sequence goes on from JANHAO010004005.1 coordinate 23,650, forward strand.
GCCATGAGAGACCCAAGTATAGTAGAAATAAACCATATGAAATATTTTAGAGATTGAATTATTGTTGTGAATGTCAAAGAACAAAATTTATATTGTTAAAATTTAATTTCTAGAAAACTTCAGGAATATCAAAACTAGGGTTATGAATGTTGAATGAGCATGAAATTAGAGTTGATACAAAGTTATTTATTTAACTAATTTGTATTGAAATTTCATGGTCATTGATGATTGATAAGTGCATTAAATTTAAACTCAAAACGAAAGAAATAGGAAAATTACTAATGGAAAATGGTTACCTTATATTTATTGGGAAGTTGACTTACTTTTTCCCATTACACCCTCCATTAGTCGACTCCTCTTTTTCTTCTTTGGCTTCTTGGATTGCAAACTCATGCAAAAATCTTCCTCACCAAGCTTAGCTCTCTCTCTCTCTCTCTACCTTTACTTTCTCACTCATCAAGTAAGTCCACCAATCTTTCTTGTTATTTTCTCAAATTTTTACTACTGAATCCACTCTTCTTCCTCTTTGTTTTAATATCAAAATCATGTGGATTCATTAAGTATAATTCAAGTTATGAATTTTTGAAGTTGTAGTCACTATTCATGTCTCTATTCACTTTAAGAACCCATGTAAATTTTCTAAAGTTTTAAAGCTCAAATCTTGTAGATTTAATATGTTTCTATGTAATGAAACCATAATCAAATGATATATAATTTTTTTTTGAAAGAAAAACATTTAAACAGCTAAGAAGCTAACATGCTCTTCTATTTGTTTATGAAGAATCTTGAGGATTATAGGTGAGATTAGTATTATCTGACATATTCAGCCCACTTTTGAGTAACTCTTACCATTCTTGAACTAATATGTGTTTCTTGCTTGTGATCTGCTAAATATTGGTGATAGTTGATGGAAATGGGTTTTGTGATTGTGAGGCATACTTTGTGATTAAATGGATTGACCAATAAAATGATTAGTTTTCTATTGAAATAGTTGGGTTTTATGTATGTTTGAGCCTTCAAAACACATTGTGATGAGATATTATAGCGTATGGTTGAATTGGAAGTTGTCCTCTCCTATTTTTCTACTTTTGTATGCAATTTCTACTCATGTAAGTCGAATCATAGCTTTTTGAACTAAACCTGTGATCATGCTCGTAGAATCTTAGTAGTTTGGCTTTTATGATTCGAATCAAAACTTGAAATAGATTTGTGCAATTTGAATCGATCTTTCCTACTTTGTTTTTCAATTCTAATCACGATCTTGATTATGATCATGATTCAAACTCTTAATTATAACTTGTTGATGTCGAAATTTGGTCCGTATGGAGGAGCCAAACTTCAGCCAACGGAGTGTGGGTTTCGGGAATCAATGCCACCCTTGAAGTGTTATGGAAGATGGTCAAG
>JANHAO010004006.1:0-25021 GCA_026873985.1 Saraca asoca
TGCATAATTTGGTTAAATTAATTTTAGTACATAATTTGTAATTTTGTTCATATTTGTTAAATTGCCTTTATTTTTGTAATTTTATGCATGAATAATTTATGTTAGGTTATTTAAATGTCTAGTGATTTGTATAATATTAATTAACTAAAGTATAGCCACAGCACCTTTGATTATGAAAAATTATATATTAATTTATCTAGGATCACATATATTTTTAAGGAAATTTATTGTGATTATTTGTACTTGATATAATAAAGTTTATCCCACAAGAATTTTTATTATATTAGTATAATTAATTAGGATAAAATATCGAATTATATTTCTTGATTTATCCACAGGGATTAAGGAAAGGAACATAATTTGGCAGTTTTATCATACAACTAAATAAATCTAATTAAATTAGGACTTTGGCTCATAGACAAGTTTTATGTCACTAGATTTATTATTTTTGTACATGATGTACATTGATAATCTAGTCTCAAAATTTAGTTTGTAAGCATGTATGATATTTTATGCAACTAAGCAATCTACAAATTTTTCTAATATGAAATGTGACGTTCCTGAACTTAAGGGTGACAACTATAAAGTTTGGAAGGAATGAGTTCTCCTTCATTTAGGATGGATGGATATTGATTATGCTATAAGGAAAGATGAACCCGTTATTACTGCAACCAGCACTCAAGCAAATAGGGCTCTTTATGAACAGTGGGAGCGATTGATCACCTTAGTGTCATATTCATAAAGACCAATATCTCTACTGGTATTCATGGTTCTATCAAACAACATAACAATGTAAAGGATTTGTTAAAGACAATCAATGAGCAATTTTCTACTTCAAACAAAGTGCTTGCCAGTACCTTAATCATAAAGTTTACATCCTTAAGGCTTAATACAATAAGGGGTGTGTGTGAGCACATCATGCAGATGAGGGACATTGTGACTCAGCTTAAGGCACTTGAGCTTGAAATATCTAAGTCTTTCCTGGTGTACTATATTTTGAATACTCTACCACAATAGTAAGGACCTTTTAAGATCTCTTATAACACATATAAAGACCAATGGTCAATTAATAAACTTATGACTATGTGTGTTCAAGAGGAGAACAGGCTGATTATAGAACTGAGAGAGTGTGCATTGCTGGTTACTCAAGATATGAATGAGAACCAAGGAAAGAATTAGAATCAAAATAAGAATCAAGCTAATAAGAAATGGAAAGGTAAAATATCACCCCAAAGCGGCATCAAGAAGGAGTCCAAGTGTTTCTTCTATAAAAAGAAGGGGCACATGAAGAAGGATTGTGCCAAATTTAAGAAATGACTTGAAGAGAAAGGTAAATCAATCTCATTTGTTTGTTATGAATCTAATATGATTGATGTTAATCATAATATATGGTGGATTGATTTTGGATCTACAATCTATATTTCAAATACCTTGTAGGGTATGCAAAACCTTAAGAAGCCAATGAGAAGTGAGCATAGCATCTTATCAAGAAACAAGATTAGCTCACATGTGGAATCCATGAGAACATGCAACTTAGTTCTTGATAGTGGCTATGTTTTAGTTTTAGAGAAGACTTTTTATATTCCAAGTTTTTCTAGAAACTTAATTTCAGTTTCAAGACTTGTATTGTTGGGTTATTCCTTAAATTTGTCAAATATATCTTTCAATTTATTTTATAAATATGAATTTATTGGAAATAATATTTTGTCTGATGGTCTTTTCTTTATTAATTTACATCATAATTATTGCATACTCATATTGGTAATAAGTGATGTATTATGAATGAAGATTCCTCTATTTTGTGGCATAGGAGACTAAGACATATCTCCATTGATAGGATTAAGAGATTAGTGAATGAAGGAGTACTAAGTACTTTGGATTTTATTGATTTTGAAACTTGTATGGACTACATAAAAGGAAAGCAAACAAACAAGTCCAAGAAAGGTGCCAAGAGGAGTACTAACATCTTAGAAATCATACATTCAGATATATGTTGTCCTGACATGGATGCTTATGGTCCAAAATATTTTATCACCTTTATAGATGACTGTTCTCAATATATGTATCTTTATATGCTTTATAATAAGAACGAAGCCTTAGATTTGTTTAAGGCTTTTAAGGCAAAAGTAGAGAAGCAATGCAAGAAGCAAATTAAGATTATTAAAATAGATAGAAGTGGAGAATTCTATGGTAGATACACTGAAGATGGACAAACACTTGGCCCATTTGCTAAGTTTCTTCAAGAGCATGGGATTATTGCCCAATACATTATGCTTAGTTCTCTGGACTAGAATGGCATAGCAGACTAAAGAAACTAGACATTATTAGATATGGTGCATAGTATGTTAAGTATCTCTAAGCTACCTAAATCCTTGTGGATTGAAGCTCTTTAAATGGTAGTGTATATATTGAATAGGGTTCCAACCAAGGCTATCCCAAAGACACCATTTGAGTTATTTAAAGGTTAGAAACTGAGTTTGTGACATATGCGCATTTGGGGATGCCTGTCTAAAGTAAAAAATTATAATCCACAAGAAAAGAAATTAGACCCAAGGACTATTAGTGGATATTTTGTTGGATATGCTGAAATGTCTAAAGGTTATAGATTCTATTGTCCATCACATAGTACTAGGTTTGTGGAATCAAGGAATGCTAAATTTTTTGAGAATGACTTAGTTAGTGGGGGTAATCAATTTTAGAACATAGTTTCTGAAAGAGAGCAACCTTCCACATTAACAAAAAGATTGGTTATTATTCGAGACACTCCTCAAGTTTAAATGGGTGTTATACAACCAATCACTAAAGATCTACAACTAGTACTAATAATCCTGAAGATCAAGTTGTTCATGAAGTGCCTGAAATGACTGAACAACCAGTTGCACAACATGACCTATAGGAAAATGTTGAACCAACGTTAATAAGATCTACAAGAGAAAGACTATATTGTGTATCTGCAAGAATTGGACAATGATTTTGTAGCTGAGAATGATCTTATAACGTTTTCATAGGCCATGAACTGTAAAGAATCTAATTTATGGTTCGATGCAATGAAGGATGAGGTGAATTCTATGGCATCTAATGGAGTCTAGGATCTTGTTGAGTTGCCTAATGGGGCTAAGGCTATTGGATGTAAATGGGCCTTTAAGATAAAGAAAGACTCATTAGGCAACATTGAGAGGTATAAAGCAAGACTAGTTGCTAAAGGATTTACTCAAAAAGAAAGAATCGACTACAAGGAGACTTTTTCTCCTGTATCCAAGAAAGATTCTCTTCATGTTATTCTGGTTTTAGTTGCACATTTTGATTTAAAGTTGCAACAAATGGATGTGAGAATAGCTTTCCTTAATGGGGATCTGGAGGAAAAGGTATACATGAAACAACCTAAAGGATTCTCCTCTAGTCAAGATGAACATTTGGAATGCAAGCTTAAGAAATCTATTTACAGATTGAAACAAGTCTCTCATCAATGGTATTTGAAATTCCATGATGTGATCTCCTCCTTTGGTTTTGAAGAGAATATTATGGATCAGTGTATATACCACAAGGTTAGTGGGAGCAAGATTTGTTTCTTAGTTCTATATGTGGATGATATTTTACTCGCAACCAATAATAAGGGTTAGTGCATGAGGTGAAACAATTTCTCTCTAAAAACTTTGATATGAAGGATTCAAGATCTTTAGAGATGGACATAGAGGTATTTTGGGTCTATCATAGGAAACCTATATCAATAATGTTTTAGAGAGATTTCAGATGAAAGATTATTCACCAAGTGTTGCTCCTATTGTTAAAGGGGATAAGTTCAGTTTGAACCAATGTCCCAGGAGTGATTTCGAAAAGGAACAAATAAAGAACATCCCTTAGACTTCAGTTATTGGTAGTATAATGTATGCTCAAGTTTGCACTAGACCTGACATAGCATTTGCTATTGGTATGTTAGGAAGATATTAGACTAATCCAGGTACGAACAATTGGAGAGTTGCTAAGAAAGTTTTGAGATACCTTCAAGGCATGAAAGACTACATGCTTATGTACAAATGAATGGATAACTTGGATGTGATTGGTTATTCAAATTCAAAGTTTGCCGGTTGTGTTAATTCACATAAATTAACATCTAGATACATTTTCATGTTTGTTAGTGGAGCTGTATCATGGAGGAGTGCGAAGCAGACTTTGACAACTACTTCCAATATAGAAGCTAAGTTCATTTCTTGTTGTGAGGCTACATTGCATGGTGTATGGATAAAGAGTTTCATTTTTGGGCTTAGAGTTGTTAATTTTATATCCAAGCCATTGAAGATATTTTGTGATAATTCAGCTGTAGCCTTTGTGACCAAGAATAATAAGAGTGGTAGTCAAAATAAGTATACATTAAGTACTTAGTCATAAAAGAGCATGTTAAGGACAAATTAGTGGTAATTAAGCATATTAATATTGAATTAATGATAGCAAATCCTTTGACAAAAGGCATGCCACCATTTACGCTCAAGGATCTTGTAAAAAATATGGGCCTTGGTCCTTTAGTTTGATTTCATTGTATGAGATAATGTCATTTTAATGAAACTCTATTTCAGTTATGATTTTTCTCATTTTGTTTTATATGCATATGTTTATTTTTGTTAGAGAAATATTAATAAATTTTGGACTTAGAATAAACATGGGGTTTTTTCATTTAGTATTTTGGACTAATGTTAAGATGTAAATGCAATGTCATACATGGAAGATAATACTCATTATAAGAGGAACTATCGCTATGATTCATGTATTTGTTTCTTACTTTGGTAAATCATGGTACATATATATATATTTGCCAAGTGCGAGAATGTAAGAAATATCTCCATAATTAGCAAATCGTAATCAAATACGGCTATATAACTAAGAAATATCTCCATAATTAGTAAATTGTAACCAAATATGGCCAATATAATGTCCATAAATTATGTGATTTACAACATAATTATCGAAAATAGTTTTGGATATCTTAATGATGGGCCGAGAGTTTTTATCTTGTAGGGTTTGGGTCCCTAATGCCATTTTTAATCCATACAAAGAGAATTACCATCATTCTAGGAGAGAACGAGGCATTGAAAGCTCTTAAACAACCCTATACATGGTGTATAGAGCAGTTTTATTTTTTATCACTGATGCCAATGGCAGAAGGTAATTCATTCTATCCTACTTCCATTGCAGCTTGTGTTTATGATCATTAGCATTTAAGTATTACTTTCACCTTAGTGTCACAAGTTGGCCTTGTGAACCAAATTCGATAGGCAAATGTGCTCGAATTCAGATAAAACTTGGCAAAATAATCATGCATAAAGAGAAGATCATGTCGTATGAATTTGGGAGCAAATGCACTGCTAGATTATTTTTCTAAATTTTTTCCATTTTAGGGGTATTTGTGTCTTTTTAGTATTGATCGTTTGTTCAGTACGAGTAGATAAGTATGTAGTTTTAATCCTTGCATTTTTATCTTTGTGTCCATATGAGATGGCATGTTAGAACCCTTAGGAGCTAGGAGAGAATTCCTTATGTCAACTAGGAAGAAGTATATCTACTCTTGTCGATAAAGATTTTGCTTAGAATGCTCTTTAAAGAGGGCGAGTCAGTGATTTAGTAGGCACTATGACTCAAGCTAGGGAATAGAGTGTGGAGCTTAGAGATACTCCCCCAACACACTCAAAATCATGTAATGAGGCATATATTAATGAAATGAAATTGTCCCTTTCCTTATTTTTAAAAAGTCCTTTCTCGATATGTACTATATGCTTCTTTTGTGGCATATTCTTTAAGACTCAATATGCGCTAATACTTCGACTACATGCTCATGTTGGCTTGTGGACACATTGCGCATGAGATTTTGGTTGTATGGGCAACAAAATCCTCAATGCCCCAAATATCTACCTAAGTGTGGCTTGAATTTATTGTAAGACTGGCATATTGGCTAAGAGTTGGCATCATGTGTTGCATGATTTTGGCTAGAGAGTTGCTAGCTCATGACAGTTGGTATCAGAGCTTGGTTGCTAGTGAGAGCAGATTGGGTAGGCCATGATTGAGGTAGATTTGGCTTGTCAAAAGCATATGGAGTTTGTAAGTCTAGCAGACAATCACGAAAAATAACAAAGAAGTGCTGCTAAGGACTTGACCAAAAGGGGTGCAAGAGGTTAGAGTAATTCGAGGGTTAGTGTGTAAGATATTGCATTTGAGGAAACATTAATAGTTCATTGAGTGCAAGTATGTGCAAAAGTTGGTGGACTTGTTGTATAGTATGGGACATTAATTATGCATTCATTCATATTAGGCATTTGAAGGTATGCAAACCACTCGAGAGAGTGAGTGATTTGACGATTTATCTTATGGGAAGAGCCCCGAGAGAAGCCCGATGAAGCATGGCCACAATAAATAGTAGACATATCCTGTAGGATGGAGGATGGCACATCTATTGTGATGTGTTGAGTAGACTACTCTTACTCAAAAATTCCAAAATCATGTCAGAGGGCATGAACTTTACTCGGAGGAGTATACCCGGAAGGGAATGAGATGATCTAGGAGGAATCCATTATGCACAATCTATGGATGAAAAAGCAAGTTACAACACTAATCCACAAGATTTGAGATGAGATGCTAGGGAGCTAGCACACCATAGTCACATGACAAGCGACAATGATACTCAAGTAGTGGGCTAGAGCTACATAGTCACTTAATGGAGTAGCGGCAATGACCTTGAGGCATAGCAAACTAGCATTACATAGTCATAAGATGGACTTTATGATAATGGCTATGAAATTCATAATTACTAGTGCGTAGGCAAAGTGAAACTCGAGCTCGAGTGGAGGATGCTCAATGCTCAACCCCCATCAAAGCCTTGATGTAGGGGAGCCATCATGAGGTTATGCTCAAAGGAGGAGTCTTCTAAAGGGGAATGTCACTTAAGGAATACCAAGAGAGAAGCCACTAATCATCAAAAAAGTTCCTATGAGGACAATGATATTAATGAGTGGCTATAAGGGTCATGGGAGACGAGCCATTATCATCTTTGAGGAGATACCACTTGAGCTTACAAACCTAGGAGGGGTCATAAGGACCATGGTGCCTGATAGCATCAATTTCGAACAAACTATGATGGTCAAATGATACCATGAAGGTGTCAATTCAGAGAGGGTCAAAATGATCCAATCGAGTGTGAAAGTTGCGTAATGGAAATATAATGGATTGATCGAACCTAGCATAAGCAAACTTGTAAGTAAGGGAACTTGCAAGCTAGTCATGTTTTGTGAGCAAGGTATGGGACTTGTGCTCGAACAAAATGTGAGAATTGTGTGTCTCACATCGGTGGTATGGGACATTAGATGTGGGGCTATCTATCAACAGAGATCCAAAATACCAAGCAGGCATAAATGCTATAGTAGTAGCACACACTTAAGCTATAGAGGTAATGAGTCGAATTGAGAGCTACATATGTAGTGAGTTGAATCAAGAGCTATGCAGAGACAGTGAGTCAATCAAAAATTACAAATGTAATCAAGAGCTATGTGAAGACAGAGAATGGAATCAAGAGTTATGCAGGGATAGTGTGTTGCAAGCTACAGAGGTAGTAAGGCAAGCACAAGTTACAAAGGTAACAACCTGAATGCTGTGTAGGCAGTGGGATAGGTGAAGTTGCAGAGGCGATAGAGCTAGGAGAGTTATGGAGATAGTGACACCTAAGTGTGTGTCAGGACAATGAAGTTGAGTCTACAGAGGTAGAATACAAAGTCTACAGAGGTAGCATTGTCGAAGACACTCAAATTGTAGAGGCAACTACCAAAAGTTATAGAGGGAAATAAAATGTGTAGTGGTTCGAGTTCAAGGAGACAAAGTTGAGAGGAAGTCTAAGGAGGAGCTGAGAAGTAGTAGACTGATAATGATCCTAAAAGCGATGTCAAGTTGAGGGTGTCATTCATCAAAGCCTCGTAAATGATGTTAGCTCAAAGAGACAAGCAAGGAGTGGTTAAAGAAGAAGTTCGAGTGGAACAGGTTAAAGATCCATATAAAGATTTGAGAAACTAGCACTCGAAAGGAGAAACCTTCATGGAAGTTGTGTTAGATTGAGGAATCAATGAGGGTATTGACATTTGAAGTGGGGGAGAATGCCACAAGTCAGCCTTGTAAACCAAATTCGACATGCAAATGTGCTCAGATTTAAATGAAACTTGGCACAAAAATCAAGCATAAAGAGAAAATCATGTGGTCCAAAATTGGGAGCAAATGAACTTGTAGATTATTTTTCCAAATTTTTCCCATTTTGGGGCTAATTATGTCTTTTAGCATTGATCATTTGTCTAGTACGAGTAAATAAGTACGTAGTTGCAATCCTTGCATTTTTATCTTTGTGCCCATATGAGATGGCACGTTGAACCCTTAGGAGCTAGGAGAAAAGTCCTTATGTCAACTAGAAAAAAGCATATCCACTCTTGTCGATAGGGATTTTGTTTAGAATGCTCTTTAAAGGGGTGAGTCGATGACTTGGTGCACACTATGACTCAGGCTAGGGATTAGAGTGTAGAGCTTAGAAATACTCCCCCTACACACTTAAAACTATATAATGAGGCATATATTAATAAAATGGCGTTGTCCCTCTCCCTATTTTTAAAAAGTCCCTTCTCGATATGCACTAGAGGTTTCTTGTGTAGCATATTCTTTGAGACTCGGTATGTACTAATGCTTTAACTATATGCTCATGTTGGCTTATGGACATGTTGTGTATGGGATTTTGGTTGTATAGGTGACAAAATCCTCAATGTCTCGAATATTTATTCAAGTGTGGCTCACTCAAATTTATAGCAAAGCTGGCATGATGGTTAAGAGTTAGCATCATGCGCCATATAGTTTCGGCTCAGGAGCTACTGGCCCCTGACACTCAGTGAGGTAGCGTTGGGAATCAAGCTTCCATACTAATGAGGTACTGCTAAGGTGATTTTGAGAGGTAATGCCAACATAGTCTAATTCAAGAATAGATTTGTTCCTTGTTTGGATGACAATCTCTTTGACTTTGGTGCTTTTGTTCTTGTGCATATTAATTTGTGAGGCAATCTTACAAATGCTATATTTTTTAGAGAGGTTAAACAGACTTGCCATCAGCATGTATCAATAGCACACTGCCCTACAATTGGTATGGAACTCATCACAACTTCCTAAATTACTTTTCTAACTCAGTTTATGTTTCATAGTTGCAAATTATTTTTGAACAATGTTACCAATTTTTTTTCCCAATTATGTAAAGTGTGGGTTGGCAAAAAAAGGTTGGTGGTCAAGAGCAAAGGTGAACTCCAAAAGAGTGCAGTGAAGAAGACTTTCTTTTATTGGTTTAAGGTTATGCTTGTTGACATTGAGCACCATTTGTTTGATAAAATGTTTTAGAAAAAGAACATGTTTTAAAGGTTTCAAAAAGAGCTGATAAGGGTCTTTTAGAAACAAGAGATTGTAAAAAGCTCTACCTTTTGTGCTAAATTTATTTTTCTCCACAACATTTTTAAATGACGATATTTGTTTATGTTACTATAATGGGGTCCCATCCACTATATCTAACAAATAGTTAATAAGATATGGATCATATATCCAACACTATTTCATAGAAAGAAACTTCAAGAAGTATTTTGTTTGTTAGCTTCAAAATAAGCTCGAAATTTAAAGGTCTGATATGGATGTGTTGATATTTTGCATATATTCATCAAATTTAGTGATGATATATGGAGGAAGCATGCAATAATTTTGTGAAGTAAGCTCCAAAATTTATCAAACCAATATTCTATTCTTATATGTCTTAGCATATTTGGTGTAGTGTAACAAATTTGTTTTTTCTGTCCACATTTTTTGTTATGCTATTCTACTTTCTATTATGTAGCTAGGCATAGGTATTTTCTTTCTATTTTGCTAAGCTGTAATTCACATTTTTAACATGAAAATAGAGTCCTCTACTATATAAGCTTATGTAATTCATTTAGATGAATAGAGATAGTAGTATATTTAGAATGTGTATTTTCCATTCTTAATATGGCATCAGAGCACTATCCTTCTGCTGCTTCTTTACAGTGATGATGGCATAAGTTGGCCAGAATTCTTCATCTACCAATTCCATGGCTCCACTTGAGTCTCTTAACAACAATCGGAATCCGTATTTCCCATAGAATGGTGACCATCTAGGTCTTACTCTTGCTTTACATCCTTTTATTGGCCCTAACTATCATACATGGAGCTGTGTTATGCTCATTGCCTTAAATGCCAAGAATAAGGTTAGTTTTGTTGATGGATCAATTCCAAAAATTTCATCTATAGATTCTCTTGCTGATGCTTGGTCTCGGTACAATAGTGTGGTTACATCGTGGATTCTCAATGCCACTTTGAAGGAAATAGTAGATATTTTGCTCTATTTGAACAGTGCACAAGCTGTTTGGTCTGACTTATATGATCGATTCTGACAAAGTAATGCTTCACGAATTTTCCAAATTAAACAAAACTTCATAGACTAGCTCAAGTATCTCTCAACTTCAATAGTTATTATACACGATTGAAAATTCTCTGGGACGAGCTCAAACATTTTCAACCTATTCCTGATTGTACTTGTAGAGGTATGAAAGCTTGGATAGAATTCCAAGAACAAGAATATTTGATACGATTTTTTATGGGTCTAAATGAATCATATCATGCAATACGAGGTCAAAACTTAATGCTCGATCCTTTACCTCTAGTAGCTAAGGCTTTTGATCTAGTTGTTTAGGAAGAACAACAACAAACTATTGTATCTCAACCTTCATCAGCTCTAGCTAAATCGATGGCATTTCACACGTTTGCAACTCCTCCTTCTATTGCTGCAATTTCATCTTAGGGGAAGCCCAAATGTGATTGACCACAAGGTTCTCATTGTGGAATTTTGGGACATACAGTAGATCGCTGCTACAAAATCCATGGATATCCACTCGATCACAAGTCAAGATCAAAGTCTCAGTCTAATTCCTCAATGGCAGTGAGCTCAATATCAGCGAGCTCTAATCTAGTGAGCTCAATAGCAGCAAACTCTAATCCCTCAATGGCAGTGAGCTCTAATTCGCCTCCCGCAGCCATGAGTTCTACTCTACCATAGAATACTTTGTTGGCCTCCTTATTAGATGATTAGGTACAACAACTCATTGCCTACCTTAGCTCGCAGTTAACTCATAATACCACTCCTGAGATTCGATCTATGTTTAATAATGTGTGTGATGACATTGAAAGCTAGACAAAGGATGCCTCCGATGTCTCAGCTTTTTAAGTGATTTCTAATGATTTTCTCTCATTAATTAACTCAAAATTTGCCAAAATACTAATATACCCCTAAATCTATGAAGCTAAATGGCTATAAGTGATAAAAGTATGGATAGATGAGAAAAGTTCTCATCTACCTAATTTCAGTGTGGTGTAAGCTACAACTTCCATCTGCCATATGCAATGGTATGCGTGGCCATTGCCATGGCCCTGCCAGGCTTGAAGTTTTCCATGGTAGACAGGCTTACTTTTACTAGGCCATTTCGGTAGGCTGGCCACCATTGATTTAACTGTTAAGATCTTAACTATTATTATGGGAGATCATTGGTTACTATCTTTGAAGGAGTTTATTAGACTGCCCTTTTTGGTTTGTGCAAATAAAGTTTGTATCAATTTTGTCATGAAGAAAACTTCAATATTGGTTAAGTCACTCACTAATGTAAAAAAGCTTTACACTGGTCCTTCTGAACACCCATGAATTGTATCAATTTCATCCTTGGAAGAACCAATTTTATTGAGGGATCAAATTGATACTGAAATTAAGATGAAAATGATACAAATCTCATTTGTGAAGGACTAAAAAGGGTGCCTTGTCTGATTATTAGGAGTGAGAAATCTGCGCCCTATAGCCTTGCAAATGTTCATGAATAAGTTAGTTAATATGACTTCATACAATGGAAGAGAAAGCTACTTTTGTTTTTGGGGCTCAATTGTTAGGCATGTTTAGGACTAGCTTGTGCCTCAACTGAGACTAACCCCTCCCTCGGTGATCTTAAGGACGCACTCCCTCACACTGACATCTAAGGTGTTCATGATGGAACCAAGCCCATGATGACAAGGAACAGGCGCACTGCTCCTTACCACCTGGATAGTTTGCATAGCTAGGTAATGCTTGTTTGGATTGCCACTAAAATTAATTTTGGAGAGAAAAAGTTAATTCAAAGTGTGTTTGGATAAGTGGTTGAGTTTACTGTTGCCTCCAAAATTAATTTTGAGGAGTAAGAAATTTTAACTCCCCAGTAATTCTACTCTCAATTTTTGTTTTCCATTTTTAAGTTCATTTTTTTATTCTACTAATATTTAGTTACAACATTTTATATCTTTTCAGTAACTTCATACTCAAAAATAATTCTTTTCTCACATATGAGGCAAAATAACTACTTTCAAAAGTAATTTTTAACCTCCATTCCCCCAACATAAACCTCATTCTTACAAAATTAATTGTCATAATTAATTTTCTCCCCCAAGTAATTCTCCTAGATGTTATCCAAACAAGCTTTTAATCTATTTTATGAGTATGAAAAGAGTGAAACTCAAAACTTACATTATCATGTTAGAATGATTGATGGGTGTTGCATTTTAATAAAAATGGCGATTTTAGGGTGAAATTCACCTACTAAATTCCCATAACTAAGTTATTTCTAACAAGTCGCAGCTCTGACAAAATAAGAATCTTTTGTCCTTTGTTTGAAAACTTGTAACCCCCAAATGGAATCCATCATTCTTCTGGGAGTTGACCGTTGAAATTTTATGAAAATAGTTTCCCTCTAAAAGAATCATCCTAGATTCTACTCGATTTTTGTGTAACTATGAGATTTTTTCTTTAGAACATAATTTCTTTATTGTGAAAATTGTTTTTAAAATCTTAGTAGGGCCATTCCAGACTAAATATGTTTTTGAAATACATCAAAATGAACTAACTGATATCTTGCAGGTGTGGCAAATCTATAACTTACTAGAATCCTTTATAAATATATTTTACAAATCTATAACTTTTTCCTATTTCTAATTTATAAAAAGGAAACCTTTCTAATAAGGGTGATCACAAGTTAGGTTAAATCAGTTATGCAACTTGATGTCACTAGATTGAATTAACCTAATGTCCATTTTTATTGACCAGGATTAAACCATTTAATTCAAACCAAATTTGATTGTAGTGGATGGTTTCAATCGATTGAGACCGATTAGTTATGGTTTATAATTTTTATTTTTTTTAGTAAAATGAGATCCAATTGAATAAAAAAAAAAGCCCAATATTCTAGAAAATGGTCCAATTTAAGGCATTTGACAATTCATAATTCACAAAATGATGAAAAAACAAAGGGAAACTGGGTAGCCTAATAGAAACTAAAAAATTAGAAATAGACTTTAAGGCTTAAGCAATAAACATTCACACTTTACAACTTGCATAATAATCATCCAAATAGGGTTGAGTCATCGACCTAAGTCTAAACTTTTAAGTTATAACAAAGGCTATAGTATTTTGTTGTCTAGTGTCTAGTCTAAGTGTTTAACTAATAATAATAAAACAAGTAATAACTACTGCTACATAAGCCATTTAAAAAAAAATTGACTTCATGAAATAACTACAAAAAATTCTTGAACCTAAAGCTCCAAGTTTTGTGTGTTCTAACTATTCTTTTAACTTGTGTCTATACAATATTACTAGCTATGTCATGCTCTTGCTATACCACCATAGGCAACAACCCACCAACCTAACTGAACCAAAAGGCCAAAAAAAAGAAGTTGTGTAAATGAATTTTATGCCAAAAAATGATATCAATGGCCAACAATTCCAAAAAAAACCTTGTTAACTAGTAGTGTGTTCAATCCTGTACCAAAATATGTATTTCCTAATTCTTAAAGTCAATTTGATGTTTAGTCTAGCAAAAGAAAAGCAACTATTATCAACCAGCCAAGCATCAAACAAAAATTTAGACATAAATTTTTTAACGCAATTAATTTTCTTCAATCAATAGCCATAGGCTGTGACTGTGATATTGTTGCTTCCCCCTCACCACTTGCCCTTCCACCTCCAACTCTAGCATTAGTTATAGTGGATGAATTTCTTAAACCACATCCCAAAAATTCTAGCAAAGCATAGAATAAATTCAGATGTAATTAATAAAGGAATCAAGAAGCATAAAATAAGATAAACAAAATAGGAAAAAACCAAGAAAATGTAGTAAATGGATAGATTTATACCTTTCTCTATTTCTTCACATTTGTGAAGCTTATCATCATATTCGGTGTTATAGAGTTTAATCTTTGAGGGCCTTAACCAATTTTGAGTACAAATGAGGGCTTCATTTATCTTTGGGGTAAGAGAACTTCTAAATTGATTTAAAACTCTTCGTCCAATACTAAAAGCTAACTTAGAAGCCACTATTGACATTGGGACAACTAACACATATCTAGCTATCTTTGAGAGGATATTGAATCTTGAGGCATTAAGTTCCCACCAACCCAAAATATCAAAGTTTTCATCTTCGTTCACATAAGCTTCATTCAAAAACCTTTCCACCTCATTCTTTGCCTTAGTAGTATTCTTTTTCTTTAAGTAGGACTTAAATGTAGCACATCTAGCCTTGTGGGCATGGCTTTCAATAGTAAATGGAGTAGGTTGCAAATCATCAAGTTCTACCTTACTTGTTATAGATGCACTAGGTTGGTCATATTCATTTGTGTGCCACTCATACATCCTCACCAAATCATCTTTAACCTTTTTACCCATTGCTTGTGCCACATCTTCCCCCATAAATTTTTTTAAAGAATCACATAACATAAGCCAATTTGTATCTAGGGTCTAGAACATTTGTGATGAATAGAATAGGATTCCTATTCTTCATCTTTCCAAAATACCTCTTATGCTTTTTTTTCATGTCTAATGCAATCACATACAAAATTGAGTCATACATATCACCATCACTCCATTTCTTAATTTCACTTTACTTTAAAGATAAATGAGTGTATGGAGAATTTGAAGTGACATACAATGAGCCTAAAAATGAGAAAGTGACATCATAGAAAACTTTAAGAAAATTTATGAAAGCCCTTGCATTATTCCAATCAGCAGTTTTGGGTGGTGGCCCTATTTTCTTAGAATCCTTCATGAAATAAATGGAATAATCTGTGTCATCCTCCTTTAACCTCTCAAATGCTTTTTGGTACTTCTTTGCTGCCTCTAACATCTTAAAGGTGGACTTCCACCTTGTGGGCACATCAAGATACACAAGTAACTTATGAGTAATGTGTTCTTTCTCAATGGCTTGTTTGAACTTAGCTAACCTAGAGGGAGAGGACCTCACATACCTCACCACATTCCTAATTGTTGAAATTGAGGTATAGAGATCCTTTAAACCTTCACTCACCAATAGGTTTAGGATGTGGGCACAACACCTCATGTTAACATCTCACCATCCATGATCAGCCCTCTTCAATTATTTTTTTCTTTAAATATGCTATGGCTCTATCATTAGAGCTAGCATTATCCATAGTTATAGTGAACAACTTCTTGACACCTTACTCATTTAAGCAATTTTCTACATGCTTTCTTATGGTTTCCCCTTTGTGGTTTGGTATAAGATAAAAATTAATTATCTTTTTTTACAACTTCCAATTATTATCTATAAAGTGAATTGTCAAAGCCATATAATTAAGATTCTGCATACTAGTCTGACAATCAGTAGTTATACATGCCCTAACACAATTAGATTTCAGTAAGGCTTTTAATCTTACTTTCTCTTCTAAGTACATCATCGTGCAATGTATGTCTGGATGGCACATACAATTATGGTTGCAACCTTTTGCACATATATTTAAATTTGTAACCTTTAACTACTCTAAAAGGCTATTCATTACACATGAAAAAAACACAGAGATAGCTTTTCTACATGCTTCTAAGTCATACATGTGAAGGGTTGAACCTACCAATGTTGCTTTACTAGATTTATTTTCAACCTCAAGCACGTGTTGTTTAAGGCCATTCCTCAAAGTAAATAGGTATTTAGGACACTTGGTGATATGCCCTAACATGTTAGAAGTGTCATTTTCCTTACTACCACACAGAAATCTAATCCCACAATGTATACATTTAGCAGTGGGTTCACTTACCTCTTCACTGAGCAATCTTTTGAAGTGGTCTCAAGCAATCCTCCTTTTTCTTGTTGAAATTGCAGCATGTTTGTTAGCTGAGGGCTTCCTTTTTGTCTTTTGTGCCTCTTTCTTCCTCTTTATGGTAGGTTGTTTTTCACTTACTACATTAGGTCCAGCTACTACAACATTAGTAGTAGTTACTGCCACACCAATTAAGGCTCACTAGGCTTTTCCATGTCAAATAGATTCTGATTAAGTGTCCTGCCATACACAAATCCTTTAAACAAATAGATTTTGATCTATGATAATTTTTTTTATAAATATAGCAAAAGATGTAACTTTGCCTTTTGGAAGAAAATTAACAACGAATTTAGCTTTTAAGATAGCCAACAATGCATAGCACCATCTCCAAGATTGACTATTTGAACTAGTTTCAGAATGCAAGCAATTTTGTTTTAGGGAAAAATATTTTTTCCAACAACCAATGACATCTTATTAAGTGACATATAAACTATCACAACTAAAAAATATCATATTATAATCTAAGATTTCATTGTCTTCTTGAATCATAACAGCTTTGTATATCCAATCAAATAATAAACTTCAAATTCATTATAAGATTCCATTCTTTTCTGCCTATTCTAGATTTATATGTGAGTCAACTAGCCTTATGTGAATTGTGAGCTACATATGGAGTTAAAACACAAATCACAATGGATAAACATTTACCTTTGTAGGCAACATGGAGCTACCTCGATGATTGGTTGGCTATTCTTTAGTGCTGTCAACTTAACACCTTGTTAGTTTGATGTTTTATTTGCTAATAAATAAAGAAAATTATACATGTTGGTATAAATATAACCTTAAGAAAGCCCACTATAACCCTTATGACCTACAAATAAGCTATAAGGTGAAAATGGATGCTATTATAAGCTGGATCCATTTAGAGTTTGGAGGTTCTTTGTCACCTGCAACTACATATAGAAAACATTGTGTTGAATTGTTAATTAAGAATGATTACCTCCACTTGATTATTTAGCAATACATCATAAATTTTATACCAATTTATTTTAAAAAAAAAATCATTTGATTGTCTAGTGTTATGACACACAACATTACTTCTGAAACTTTCTCTTTGTGCAAACTTAAAATATTATGAGTGTTGTTTTGTTTCCAAAATGTTATAATTCTAATGGAATCAAAACTAAAGATAGAAGCATCTATAATAATTAGTAACTTCATCATTATAGTTAAATATCATAAATATTTACTTGAACTTTAATACTTTTCCACTGTTTGATTGAAATAGTTGTGTCTCTAAACTTCATCTTTTAAGGAATATAGTCTCAATATTACCATAAATGATAAACCAAATTCCTCTCTCTAACTTCATTCCCCTCACCTCACCTCACCTCTCTTATTTCTGCTTCTATTATATGGAAATGATATAAATTTATTCAAAAAAAAAAGATATTACATGAATTTATACACTGCCAAACCAACCAAGAAACCTAGTAAGTAGTAAATGTGATACCTTTGCATTTGCCCTAACTATTACCAGCATACTACCCCAGCATCAAACTACTACAAGTGTGATAACTGCACTACATCATTGGAAATGTTCCTTTAAGTTATTTCCAAACAAAGCCAATTAAAAAAGCTAAAAATAAACATAAAAATGTAGCTAAGGGCTAGAAAGGTAGAAACCTTATTTGGAGATTTGGACTTCTTTCAATAGCCAGAGGATGAACATTAACAGCTTACTGCACCAAAAATAGGCTTGTAAGACATAACACAAATGAGTACAAATCAATTTAAAAGAAAAAAAAGTTATCACAAATGTAAAATATATGAGAATTGTAAAGAAACATCAAGAGCTAACCATCCTAATAATCCTAGTTCTTTGATAATTATGAGGAGGACTTCATCCTAGGTAGGCTTCTATGTCTTAAATAACTAAAATCAGATCTTCTCTTGTATAATCATACACAAAGATTAGAAATTTAGGATAATAGTTCTCATGAGGAATGCTTTAATTTATGATGTTTTTTGGTTTTTGCTCTAGGGATGGTTCACCCACCTCTTAGACTATCTATTTAGTACGTAATATACTTATTTCCTCTCTCACATTCTCAGTCAATAAACTAGAAAATTTAATCCTGGACCTCTTTTTTTGCAAAGAGGGCAAGCTGTTATTCAAGCTCTACTTCATTCTAGTATTGATT
Organism: Saraca asoca; assembly: GCA_026873985.1. Taxonomy (NCBI): domain Eukaryota; kingdom Viridiplantae; phylum Streptophyta; class Magnoliopsida; order Fabales; family Fabaceae; genus Saraca; species Saraca asoca. The sequence continues at coordinate 18,378 of JANHAO010004006.1, forward strand.
AGACTTTGATAATTGCTAGTGTTTAATCTCTTAACCCCTATTCTACCTTCATCCAATTAACTGCAATCTCTTAATGTTACAGATCTCTATTACTTAAACAATTAGTTTTAATCTTAAATAGTTTTGTATAGTCTTCACTTGGTATTTGTAGTTAGATACTTATTCATTCTTAATTACTGACAAAAATTCCAAGAAAATTTTCATCATCTTTGATGTAATTCATTGGCATATCATACACTGGTAAGTAGATAGTAAGCACTAGTAAGTAGATATTTAAAATTTAGGGCATAAGACACATTATGAAGAATAAAGAATTGAAAACCTAAAACTTGGTTTAAAGAATCCTACTTTGACAACCAAAAAGCCTATATATTAAATCTAATGTGAGAAAGGCATCAAAATTTCAACTTTAAAGCTCAATCTAAGACTAGGGTTTTTGCTCAAATTCTAATTTCTCAACTTGAGCAATGCAAGCGTGAGCTAATTCAATTTATATTGGAAATTTAGCAAACAGGTAAGGGCTATTGTAGAATGGGATTAATATTTAAGGATTGGAAGGAAAGTTGGGGCATACCTGATTACCTGGTGAGAAAAATTGGAGTTATGATAGAAATGGAGGAAAGTGTTAAGGAGAGTGCACAAATTGGAGTGCTGGTGGCTTTGTTAGTGGAGTAGCCTATTAGATCGCATAGTTTCGAGCTTTGCTAGGGCTTGCTTTTTAGGAAAATGGGAGACAATAAATAAAGGAAAGAATGTTGACCTCGTTCATATGAAATTGACCAAATATGTCGTAATGGCATTTACCTACACGACATCATTTTTGGGCACTTTTCGGGTCCATTCAGTTTATACTAGTTATACATCCTGCAACCCAAAACTGACCACCAACCCAAATTTCTGCATAAATCATAACCAATTCAATCAAATTATAAAATTGACCCGACTTTAACCACCCAAATTTGGTTTATTTTGATTGGTTTTGGTCGAGTCATTATAAAATGCCTAGCCTACTTTCTAACAATTGTTCAATAAGGGTTTTTGGATGCTGCATTATGTCATATTCTCAATATATTCGTTATTCTAATTGTCAAAATCTCTAACATTTGTTTATAGTATGACATTGGTTTATTCTTCAAGCATGTGTCATGACCCGAAATCTTGGTCGTGACTGGCGTAAATATCAATTACTCTATTGATAATCACTGGCCTTTAATTCAATTTCATTCTTTTCATTATACCATAGTTTGCTTAGTTTCTTTAATGTGCAAGTGACTCAAATTGACTTGATGAAAAAGAAAATGAAGCTCATGGGTTTGCAAGCCACTAATATATGTATACAACCTTAACTTACAAAATGCATGGAGTCACTACCTATTAAGGCACATGCCTCTTTTGATATCATTATCCAACTTTTTTACAACTTTTCCAAAATGCAACTATATCTCCTTGGCTAGTTTCACAAAACATTCTCCCACAAGACCCTAAGTTCCTTTGGGGACAAACAAAATAGAATTAGTTTAACTAATAGCACATAAGGATTTAAAAGTATAGGTTAGACTAACTCTATCCCTAAAGGTCTGATGGCCATACTATGTATATTTTCAAAAGGTGAGCAAAAGAAAAAAGATGGTAGATCCCCTAAAGATTAAACTAACCTATAGCCATTATCAAAAGCACATTAGGGGATTGTAGAGGAATGATTTCTATTTCATGCAATACCTCGTAGCTAGTTTATATAATGAATTTTGACCTCATACATACCTAGAGGACTATGAACTATGGTGGTGAATGTATCAGCCATAATTTCCATTGGATCGTTATCCATCTTACTTGTCTATAGAGGGATTGCAACTAATTTTTAGGTATCTAAAAAACAATTCATAGAATAATGAGTTTAGGGCTCAGTGAGATAGTTACATATTAAATATATAAATTTATCACACAACAAGAAACATACATACATATGTATCCATACTATAATCAAATAGTTTGTACTTAAACCATTTCTATAAGACTTATATGGCATTCAAAGACTTGCCATTAAGGTAATTCATAATGTGCATTTCTTAGCACATTAGGCCATTCTAGGCCAATTCTAGGCTTTCATAGCCTTATGTTAACATTTCAAATTCATCACGTATTTCCATTTCATGATATCATATCTTAACAATCCATGTAATAGTAATATAAATCATGCAGTGCTTGGCCATAATTCCATTATAACCCTCCTTGTTACTCCAATCCCGCATAAACCCAACTTTTTCCTTCCAGCACCCGCCTTATACCCTTCCTCCACATTAGAACGTGCAAATCCATGATCTAGTTCATTATTTTCCCATCACAACCCATCATTTACATATCAAGCCTCAAGGGCCATCAGGTAATCAATTATCCTATTTCCATAAAGGCCATTAAATCAATTTCATATAGATATATCTCATATCATTCATAACCATGTGTACCATTCCATGTTTCATGTACATAAACAAGGTTAGCATAATATAATCACTTACCATGATTTTAATTCAATCAAAAATCATAACATCACAAGCTATTCAATATCTTGTATACATTATCAAACTTTATACCATAATACTACTCATAATAATCGCATTTCGACAATCACAATTATTCATCATTATCATTATACTTCTTTGTCTTATAATCATCTTGGTTTATAGATTCATTGATTAGTTACTCTTGCATGTATAATAATTCAATTCCTTGGTATTAACTTATGAATTACATTTTTATATTCTCTTACTTATTATGCTTGAATTATTTGGATTCCTTATGAGAGTAACACAAGGAATTAAGATAGAGGTTAAGAAAAAGTAAATATTGGTTGAATAATATGAAACTTGTTGGAAGTGTGATCAAAATTGTGATTGGAATCGCTAAAGAAAAATGAGCATAATTGCAATTAGAATTGGAAATTTATTTGTGAAAGGTTTGATTTGACTCAAGGAAATGTAATTAAAAATGCGAGTCTTCTCGTCAAATTTTGAAAACTTTTAGGAAGTCTAATGTCAAATGCGATCAAAATAAAAAAACAGGGCAAGAAAAGTCGATTCAAATGGTGAAATCCTAGTTCAAATTTTGATTTGAATTGATCAAGAAAAATTATTGGGTTTCTATGAGCATGATCATGAGTTTTGTTCAAAATGGTGTAATTCAATTTGCATGAGCAAATTTTGCATGCAAATAACAGTAAAGCAAGGGAAACTACTCTAATTCAATATTACACTGTAGGATCTTAACATCACATGTTTTGAGAGCTTAAACAAGCACAAACTTAGCTATTTCAATCATATACTAAACATTTTTCCAATAAATCCATTCAATCATCAAGTTTCATCATATAATCTCAAAACCCATTTCATCAACTTGCACCAAAATCAATAGATTCCAAGCAAGAATCATGTTATAATTCATAAGAATGGTAAGTATCACTCACCTTAGCAACTAGAACACAAGAAAATTCAATTATTTTCCTAAAATCTCCTATGCTCTTCAAGATAAAAGATAAAAGCATGTTAGCTTTCAATACTTCTTTCAAAGATTTCTCTCATTAACTAATCATATATGATTAAATTATGGTTCCTATATCATGAATAAAGCTATATCTAATAAATTTAAACTTCAAAACATCAAAAAAATTAGATTGATTCATGGGTTGAATAGTATCATGAATAGTGACAAAAAATTTCAAAAATTCATAACTTGAGTTATACTCAATGAATCAATATAATTTTGACATCAAAATAAAAGGGAAGAAAAGAGGATTTAGCAGTAAAATTATGAGTAAATAATAAGCAAAATTGAGAGCTCACTTGAAGAGAGAGAGTGAAGATTGTAGAGAAAGAAAAAGAAAGCTTGATGGAGAAAATGAAGAATTAAGATTGCATGGTCTTGCAATCCGACCAGCCCTAAAAGAAGAGAGAGAAGTTGGCTAAGGAGGGGTAAAATTGGAAAGTTTGGTCTACTTTTCAATAACTACAAGTTGACCACTTTCTTCTTTCTTTATTTCTTCCATTTTGAACTCAAATTTAACACACTTATCAATTTTCAAAAATTATGAAATTTTACTGCAAATTACTTAAATTAAACACTTTCATAATGACTATAATTTTATGCTTATTTGACATTTGTAATCCTTGTTTCAAATTTTCTGAAGTTTTCCAAAATTAAAATCTCACAAATACCGATTTTCACTCCTTGAACGTTCACGATCAAATTTCTGATTTCTAGAAGATTTCTAAAAATTTAGATAGTCAACTCCTACTATCTCTAGGCTTCTCATAGGCCAGATCCATAAATTTTGAATTTCTTAGTAATTCACTATTTTAAATTTTTCAAAAAATCATTTTATTACTAAAATAAGTTTTGGAAAAATTTAGTATGTTACAATATGTTAGTATTTTTTTCATAATTTTGACTCTTCATATATTAATAAATTATAATTCATTGATTTTTATTTTATATTAAATAATTTTTTATAATAAATATTTATTTTGTAAATAAAAATATTTCTTTTGAATTATATTATTCTAAATATAATCATCAAAATATTTGCATAATAAAAATATTGAAAAGCTAAGATTGTTTTATCATTTATTAGTATAAGGATAATTTTGAAATATACAAAAGAGATAAAAATTAAGGATGTAAAAATACTATTTCATAAAGGATCTATTCCATTACTTTTGTGATGAAACAAAGATTCCATTATTTGATCGAATGGCCATTCCTTATGTTCATTTCTATTCTATAGTTTTTATGAAATAAACTTTTTATCCATTTCCATTTCATTTAGCCAAACTTAACACATGGGAAAAGAAGCAAACTGCAAGGCTGCCCTAAAAGACCTGATGCAAAAATATTCCTAAAATCCTGGTCCATGTGTGCTGGATTAAACACCTTCAAAAGAGCATTATGAGATTTGTGAAGAAGAGATGCAATATCCATGAGAAGAGTTGGGAAATGAGCTGAGGATGCCTTTGGTTGCTGAATGGAATAAAGAGTAGCATCACTTGGCAAAAGAAGTATCATACTTTGAACCTCTCTTATTAGAGTATAAAGCAGAAGGTCTCTCAGACTTGATAACAAACAGAGGGACTTCGAAAATGGTTCCTTCCTGCAAGAAACATATTTTGCTATCAAATGGTTCTTATATATATTGAATCCAAATAATTTAATATGTTCTACTAAACCTTCCCGTTTGGAAGTTCTTAACAGACAGGTGCACCTGAGAACAATGACGCATATTAGGAACATCATGTCCTCTATTTTGATCAGCATTGCTATGTTGACGTGTATTATGATGAATGGATTTTTGAGCAGCAAACTGAGCTACTTGATGCAGCCAGATTTTTTAAAGGCACAATGCTTTTTTCATTGAAGGAGTAATTGCTTGGAAGATAACTTGGTTTCTATAAAACCAGATTGTGTAAAGAATGACTGCAATTGGAATAGTGAGAACCATATGGACTTGAGGATGATCTTTCCCTTGCTCTAGACATTGTTTAATCCAAGCCGTGATATCTTCAGGCATCAGCAAGCCTAGTCTGTTGGACAAATGAGTGGCAAACCATATGGCTCCAGAGAAAGCACATTGCAGAAAAAGATGAGGGACAATTTCTTCTGTAGTGCCACATAAAAAGCAAATAGTAGGGATTGAAATATGCCTGTAATTTAGCATTGTTTTGGAAGGGAGAATATGATTGCAAATTCCCCACAAAAACAACTTGAGTCTTGGCTGAACAGGGAGATTCCATTACTCATCCCAAGGAAAATTCAGTTGAAAACATTGAGTAGAACCATTAATAAGTGTCTGGTAGTCTCTCTTGAGTAAGCCATTGGCTAACTCAGACCAGGCCAACCATTCATTGGTCCCCAAATTGAGAAGGGGATTCTTACTATCATATTAACAATTTCTGGTTGATAATTTGCATGCAACTGTTCCACTTTCCATGAGTTTATTCTACCATCAATTACATCTTGCACTTTGTTTTGATTTTGAGGAAGAGTTCCTACACTTGGGAACCATAATTTACTTGTTAAACTAATTTGAGATCCATTACCAACCTGCCAGTGCAGATGATCCAAAATAAGGTTTGAAACAAATCTCAAACCTCTCCATCTCCAAGAGATGTTATGTGTATTGTTCATGATGTCTTCAAGGTGTCCTTTACCATATTTATGGATTACAATTTGGGCCAGAAGAGATGCAGGATTATCCACCAACCTCCAAACCTGCTTGACCAAAATGGCTTTGTTGAAGTCTAGCTGTCTTCTTAAGCCAATACCTCCTAAATTTCTTAGAAGAGTCAAGTAATTCCAAGACAACCAGGGAAGTTTATGCCTAGTGCCATTGCCTTGCCAAAAGAATTTAGTGAAAATAGCTTCCATCTGTTTTAGACAACTAGTAGACAATAACATTGTAACCATTTTACATGTGGGGATGGAGTTTAAGACACCTGGACACAATGTTAATCTCCCAGCGTAGCTTTCCATCCTGCTAACTTCTTGTTCATTTTCGGAACCACTAAGTTGTCAGGTAAGTTCCCTCATCATTAAGTAGCAAGAAAACAAAATAATAAAGGTTTGGTGTGTCTTTATTGTGGTGGGTAGATAAGTCAAAA
>JANHAO010004007.1:0-25004 GCA_026873985.1 Saraca asoca
TCACCATGGACATCATCTTAATATGTAATAAATAAGAAATGCAATGTAAGATGAATAAATAACCTCATATAATATCAAATCAATATAGAGAGTATAGTTATAGATACAATAGAGCTCAATCCTAATTGGCTCTAAGGCACCTATCTTAGACTAACACCTTCATCTCTATTGCATGGCACACCATCTCCCATTCCTCCATTTCCTTCTTACTTTCTTAAGTTGGTTGTGTGTGAATTGATAACTCCACCTCACCTTCCCACACTAATAGCTTTAACTCCTTCTCTAGGCACTTATGCAGGAGGCTATAGTGTTATCCACATTTAAAGCACAATTCTTTAGCTCTCTTATCCATTAACTCCTAATAAGATAGGTTACGAGTACCCCTGTTCTACCTTTCTCCAAACTTCTTCTTAGTCTTCCCCTATAAGTCTGAGAGTTGTGCAGATTTTGTTAAATGAAATCCTTCTCCTCTTCCACCACTAAAAACTTAGTTCCTCTGAGTATATCCTATTTGAAAACTACTCTGCTTCTTTCCACTTAATGGAGCTTTGAGGACTCTAACATGCACCAACTTCCTTTTTACATTTCTGGCCATTGAAACTACCTTGTATCAGGAGGATGGCTCAAGTGTCTGGACCTCCAACCTTATTACCTCCTTCAGGTCTCCCATAAACAACCCTATATACTAGCCTTCGATCATCAGTGTGCTTGTGAGGCTAGTATTTCAAATTCCTCTATGAACTCATCCATCGAACTTTCTTGTTTGAGCATCTTAAGTTGGGAAAAAATATTCCCACACTGCTAAGAGCCATATCAGTCAAGGAAAATCCATTTAAATATTTCCCAATTAAGCTTAGGATTTTAGCATCTTAAACTAGTGCCATAGTTTTCCCTCCATGCAATCTTGGGCTATTTGAATTTGTAGCTCTGAAGGAGTCTTCTGGACAACAAAATAGGCCTCAACTCGAGAGATCCAACTGAAAGGATCTTCCCCCCGAAAAATCAACATTTCAATTCTTTTAGCTACTAATCACAAATCCTCTAAATGAAGCTCTAGTACCTGAGCTAATTTGATCTCTTCTTGATGGTACTGCCCACTACCATCACCTGACAAAATAAAGGAGGTTCCTAAGGTCTACTCCTTTTTCTCCTTACCACACTCCCTCTAATGTTGTCCCCAAAACCCTTCTCTTATCTCAATTTGTATTTGTGCAAGTGTTTTGGTAATTTCCAAAAGAACTGTAGAATGCTCCTTAAGAGTTGAATCATGGTCTCTGAGGGTGTTCTTTAATACTACTACCCGATTCTCCATTGCTTCCATCCTTTTAAACATCCTAGTGTGCATGTAGTCTTTCAATCTCTCAATGAGAGCACTAAATTGTTAGGACCCAGAAACTATTTAATTATATTTCTTAGTAGAAATAGGGAATTACTAAAGATATAGATGAAGATCAAAAGAAGAAGAACAGAAGGAAAGAAGACAATACAAGAGCTTTAACTCTCCCTAACCCGGAAAGTTCCCTTGGCATAAGCCACTTACAAAATAGAAGACTACCCGGCATTTCCCCCCTTTCTCTTTATAGATGTAATACCTCAAAAAAAAATGTTACTGAGGGACTGAAGTTAAAATCTTTAATTTTGTTAGGGCTATAACGTAATTTCTTATTTTTCAAAATGACTTATTTGAAACCGATGGCAAAGTGATGGGGTTGAAACGTAAATTTTCCCATTTTGCCTTATGTTATAAAAGTTTCCTCAACTGGCTTGTCTTTTTCTAGAAACTTCCCCTCCGCACGTCTTCTCTCTCTCTTAAAGCTTCCTTCTTCCTACCCCTTCAGTTGCTCTCCAGTGATACACCTCCTCTGCCTCAGCTTGTCGTTTAACTAACGAGGTCCGACCACTACTGGCACTTCTCCCCTGTAAAGCTTTCTTCTTCATGTTCAGCCTTCTCTTCTTCCTGGAATTTCCCCTACACTGGCATCTTTCCTCTGCAGCTCCGATCACGTTGTCTTCTTCCTACCTTCGTTGTGAGATGTGTCCGGCCGACGTGCTTTCTCTCCAGCAGCTCTTCTTTTATAGTTCAGCTCACGGTAGTCTACTCTTTCTTTCTTCAACTATTTTAGCCAGTGATCGAAACTAGCTCAACGGTGGCATCCTAGCTCTGGCCAAGCTGACTACTAACACTTTAGACTTCGATAAGTAATTCTAGAATAAAAGATTTATTTTATAGTTGATTTATATTAAGTTTTCAAGATGGTTTACCTTAAATCCTAGCCCTTAAAGTTGAGGTATATTGAGATATTGCTATTCATCAACTTTAGATAAATTCCTTTCTGACAAATCAAGCATGCCAACGTTAGATCTTTGGGGATCTGGCTAATTAAGTAAATCAATTTTCCTAGTTAGTTGATCTAGCTCTTTAAGGATTTTCTAAGATAAGTAGACAATCCTCCTCACTTAATAATCCCATATGTAAACATAGAATAATTTTATTATATGAAATGTTATAAATCCTTTGAAATAATGGGATTTTCCTATATGTTGAAGTGATTTCAAAAGTATATTTATATGTTGTATGTGTATATGAAAAGGTTTATCATGCTAAAATTATGTATTTTCATCTTACTTTATATTATTGAAATTGATGATACTACTTTTCTATATGATGAATAGATATGAAAATGCATAACAGGTTTATGTATATTTTGAAAAATATTGCTTACCCAAGTAATGAATTTTATGCTACATGATATATTTAGAATGTTGATTTGTGATACTGACCCATTGAAAAATTTATTAGTAACCCTCAGGTGCACTTGTGAAGATATAAATAGCCTGGGGAGCAATCAGGATAAGAAGATGTAAGGATATATATATATATATATATACACGTTCATGAGCATCCGGCAGGTGTGTTGGATAGCTTATGACGGGAATTATGTTTATACTAAGATGATTACCATTTTAAATTTATTCTTTGGGAAATCCAGTTGAATGTTTTACTATGTTAATATTTGATGAAATGTTAGAAAGCTTATTGGCTTTCCCTCATATTTATATCACGGTTAATGTATTTTTCACAGTAGTATTTTTTGATATTTACTGTTATGATATTGAGTATCATATTTTTTTTATTTACTTAATTTTCTTGCTGAATGGTAGTTTTTGAATGTATTTTGAGACTATGGTTGTTGAACAGATGAGCATATCTTCACAGCTATATATATATATATATATATATACTTTTAAGCATGATTTTTAAATGGGATTCTTGAATAATAATGAAATTATTTACTCACTGAGTTTCTATGAAACTCACTCCTTTATTTCCATATTTTTTAGAGCCAAAGGATATTCTTATTATTTTTCCCACACCGTTCTAACTCAAAATCTGCTCACTAACTGAGTGGATCACGCCTAACTACAATTTAAGGTATAACTGTGGTGTAAAGTCTAGCAGTTGGTAGTATTGTATATGCATGTATTGTGGTTGTTGAGTACCCAATAGGATGTAGATTGTGTAATTTGGGTCATTGTACTTATTTATATCACTGTATAGGTTAGGGTGGGCATGTAGCCCTTGTCTTATGTATAGGCCTTGAGGCCATGTGTTCAAAAAATAAAATAAACTCTATCGAATTTTTATTAGAATTTTAATATATATAAATATTTCGTTGTGCATTGATGAAATAGTAAATCGTTGATATATTATTTGCATTGTAAGACTTATAAGAGATTTTCTGATGGAGGAGATTTTCTGATGGTAACCTTCTACGTTGGTCATGTTTTGTGGATCAGGGCATGACAATATAGTCTCTCTCTCTCTAATTGCATTCAATTATACTGCATGCAATCTATGCATACATACAATTAATTATGCCACCTCATCCTTACTTCATCAAAAGCATACATTCTATTATATTTGTCTCTCCTCCCGTGTGTAAGCTTTATGTACTACCCCTCTTTACTTAATTAATTTTAGATCTTTTAGAATAAACTTTAATTATTTTGAATTTACCCATATCTTGACCCAATCCTAATTCTTATATTACAAGCCCATCAATATAGAGATGGTATCATTAATGAGAAACAATCGTCTTCAAAATTAGAGGAAGCATTTCAAGATCACGATGACTGTCTTAGAATCTCATAGCAGAAAATGCAACAACTGAACCTTGAGATTATTATTTTTCTTGCTTAGCGGAGAAAGTTGTTTATACAAGTAAATTACTTTACCATCCATACGCCATCGTGGTGTAGTGAATCAATTTCGTTAAATAAATTACATAAAATTACTACATGAGAAGAGAGCCAGGAGCCATGGCACAATTAGTTTTGAAACTCGGATCATGAAAGCAGTATCCACTGAACATCGCAATCTAAGCAAGCGCTGGATATATCCCAACCTTTTTTTTTCACCTGTCTTGTAATTTGTCATAATATTCAAAACTGACAGTGATCTTGATGATACTGAAAGTAGTATAAGAATTATACACGGAAGCATGAATATGTTACGGCACTCCAACAGCCTTTCTGTGCTTGATTTACAATGAGGAACCTTTCGAGTACAAATCAATTTCATCGAAGTGGGAATTTCAATCATATACAATGATAAAAGCGAGAAGCCATGCACAAAGAAAACAATTTCCGTGAACAGAAAAAAAAAATGCAGAACTTGATCATATATCAGTCACGTTAGCTTGTTTTCCAGCCTACTCTCTCAAACCAATCCGACCTGGCATGATACATTTCACGTTCATCCCTCCAATGGATGAAGTTAGTTAATAAATAAACCTCACCCTGCTGCATGCGCAACAATTGTCAAAATCAGTGGTAAGTGGCTCACACTGCACACAACTTCCGGTCAAACCCAAACTGAAACTGCTGGTTATTGCAACAAAAGCTCATCTTCTGTTTGCAAATCTTTGAGCTTCCCCTTAGCATAGACCGTGATGAAGATTGTGGTAGCTGCAGTTATGCAGAATCCAACAACATTTAAGATAATTTCTGGTGCAGATAAAGAATGTCTTTTGTTTGAGGCATCAGCCAAAGTCCGTATCAAAATTCCCCTGCAGTAAGCTAAGGAGATCATGAGTTCAACAGTTTCCAGATATATTTGCGTCAGTAATTTCAGTCTTTATAAATTAATGAAATGGTTAACAGGAAAAACTGAATTAGAGGTGCAAAAGCAAATATGCGTCATATGCAAACAAAATAAAAATAAACAAAGGAAAAAGTATCAGTAAATGGAAAAATCATTGTTGTTATGCCAGAGAGATGAAATCAAGCAAGAATCAGCAGCTGATATGGTATTTGCTGATCAAGTACCGACGTCCATTTTTAAGAGAAGACCAGGAAGCCAGAGGAGAGTCAAACGTAGAATCCACAGCTAACATGAAATTGCTGATCAAGTAATATTTTTTCTTATTAAAAAACAAACAAACACACAAAGACAAAGAAGAAGATATAGCATTTGGCCGGTGAAAGACCAAACATGGTTTGAAAGCATCCTGATTTCTCTTCATCTGCCACCATTCTTAATTGTTGGGAATGGTAATGGCATTCTCATTTTTCTGTCTTCCTACCTTGCATGGTTGACCACTATTGAGATTGTGTTTCACCATTTTTTCTTGAGTCGGCCGTCCCTACTATAGCAGAGTTGATAAAAATGGTGGCAGATGAAGAGTCAAAGAAGGCAGTGCAATAAGTTGTGGCCATGCGGAGGGGGTGGAAAATAGAGTTCTGACAGTTGACCAAAGCAGCCACTTGGCGTTGGCCCTGACATTTTCTAGACAAGACCCATCCAATCGACCAAATTGGCCTTCCCGGGTACCCTAAAACCACCAATGTGAAATGACGATATATTGCTAAAAGTCAAAAAGCCATCACATGCGAAGCAGTAAAACAGATAATTATGTTGCTTCTATATAAAATAGTGCGATAGAGAGAGGCCACATACGTGTAAATTGAAACAAATACTTCTGGCACCATTCCTACCAATGATCCAATTAAGTAAGGTCCATAATTAACATTTGTTGCCACAGCACAGTAATTGTAGATTATGTAAGGGAATGGAGAGATCCTGATTAAAGCAACTGCCCGGAATTGATGAAACCAACTTCCTCCACCCGCAGATCTTAGAATAGAAGCTTTCTTTGGATATTTTTCTAACCATCCCTGTATAGAGTCATGAAATGTTGAATCATAATTAGCACGGGTAGCAAAGCAAACACATGGAGACGGTATTTCTGAAATAAAAACTTAGGACTTAAGACAAGGCATGTACTTGAATTCTATGATGGAAGATTGAGCCAATGAAGAAAGGGAGCGAGATGCCCACAGCTGCTGCAGATATGATTAGCAAGAAACCAAAACCATAACCAAATGTCATCCCAGCCACCCACATAGAAGGCGAAGATGGTATAAGAAAGGTTGGGAACAATGCTACAGAAGCAAACAGCAGGACAGTTAAGACTGGAGTACTGAAAGTGTGTGTCTCCCAGTTTATTATTGGAATAATCTCCTGAAATTATAAGCTGTGTCAATGATCAGATAGCTGCTTATAATATTCTACTTTAAAACTAGAAGAAATAATTACAAAGCATTAAAGTAACATTTTTTAGTGCTAGAACTATTTTGAGCAATCAATTTGTACTTTATATTCCTGTAAGGATGTAAACAATACAAACTAATCGAGGCTTATTTTAGAGAGAGCAAAACAGCTATTGTTTTGATTGCCGCAGGTTGAAGCATTACCCAAATTGCTAGGTTTCAAGGATTGCAAGAGTATCTAAATACTCAATAATACACAAACTAAAGCTGCCATTGTAAACAAATTGTAAGATGAACACCCAGGCACAATAGAACCAGTTTTCGTAAACTGAGGTTAGTTAGATGGCAAGGACATGCATTCATCGTTAAAAAAAAAAAAATCGGTTCCTTAGACAAATTTCTCCATGTAACTCACTTTTCGTGAGTGGTTGTGTATTGAAAACTTAGAAAGCAGCTTAGCAACAACAAAAGATAACTAAAGGGGTTCGATAATTGGGGAAAATAAAATAAAATGAGGAACACTAATCATATAATAATACAAACTGATGATCGACCATTAATCATATATATTCATTGTTACATGATCAATAACATAATACTGGAGGGGTTGTGTATTGAAAACTTAGAAAGCAGCTAAGCAACAACAAAAGACAGCTAAAGGGGTTCGATAATTGGGAAAAATAAAAAAAATTGACGAATACTAATCATGTAATAATACAAATTGATGATTGACCATTAATCAACAACATAATACTGGATGTGAGCAAGTTCATGTAGGGTTTATGATTGCAAAAAAAAAGGAGCAAAATTGCTATTACAAACCTTATCCATGAAATAGGGTCCGACCCACTTGAGAAAAACAGCAGCCAAGAACCCTAAGAAAATTAATAATAGCATCAATTTAAGCCAATAGCATATAAAGCCTCTTCTTGAATGCTCCCTGGTCTTCGGATCAGAATCATCAGGTCCGGGCCTCAACTTGACGTAATCCCCATTGGTATCCTCCGTCTGAATTCGGAGGGGGAGCTCCGGGACCACCTCCCCCCCGCCATCATCATCCTCGTAATAAGTCATAACAAAAAGCCCTTAATGGCCGTGCACGGTGGCGCAAATCGCCTCCTCCCTCCCTGTATTTATAACCACCGGTAGGGAAAAACGGCCTTTGTCTTCTTATGGTTTTTGAAAACAGAGATTGGTTAATGATTATGATTAAAGAATCATTGAATATGGTATGACCCACTATAAAATGTGTCAAATGTATAGAGCGATGGATAATGGATTGGAGGGAGAGAGACGCAAAGGAAGGAAGAGTGTAGATGATTTGCAGCACAAACACCCACACAACAAAAGCTCCAAGCAATGAAAGAATTGATGAAAAGCAATAAAAATAGGAGTTTCTTCTTTTCGCAGATAAAATCAAGGAGAAATCAATTGCAGCAAACGTTGTCGTTTTTCAAGTGATTCGTGGTGACTTTACAGTCACGTTTGCGTGGGCCCTCACCAGCTTTTTCTTTACCTTTTTGCGCACTATTAAAACGAAAGATATTCGAGTAATTAAGTCTTTTAATTTATAAATGGAATTATTGAATTTGATCCCGTTAACAAAAAATAATAAATTTGATTCCAATAAACCAAAAATTGATTCAAACCAATTTTTTTGAGGCCAAGATAAAAAAACAAATTAGCGTTTTTAAAAAATATGTAAAGACTGTTATTAACATTAAGATAGTACAGCGAGTGAAGGCACGAGCCAATGAAGTGGGTTGGGTTGACTTGCTAAGATAATTTGTATTGCGGGAATTTCTGGCGCGCACTGCACAGCATCTAATCTGCCTTGGAGGTTTACTTTTACTTTGGTTTAAAGGCAGGCAATGACTTCTAGAACCGACATTTAAGGCCTATCGATTGGTAACTCGACACGTAGAAGTCAGTTGGCGCCTTTATGGAGGCAACCATCGTACGGATTCTTACTCAGGAATCAGGCCCAATGTTTGAGCCCACTCGGCCCACTTCACACCCTCATCTGCCCTTCCTTCCAAGTTCCAACCTCCCATTCTATTCCATCTAACAAATACAAGAAGAGAGAATCACTCACTTGAATTTGGAACTCACCTCAGTTTGTGAATTTCAAACTCCTGAGTGGTGGCTGTATTAGCCATGGAATATCTTAATCTTTTAAAATGCAACGTTATCTTTGTATTTATACGCATTATTTTAATAATAATTTACTGAATAAGTATAATTAATATTTTTTAGAATAATAATTAGATATATATATATATCACATTATTAAGAATGGGATATACAAGATTAAACTTATAATCAAAGATAATATTCAAATTATATGACATTTTAATATTTTATGATAAAAATTTTAAATTTTTAATTAAATTTAATAACAAATTATTCAAATATTATAAATTTACTATTTAATAAATTAAAAATTTTAGAGTTATCAAACACATATTTATTTTTAACATAATTTTTTCATTAATAAATAAGAAAATGTCGCAATATTACCAATATTAATATAATTTTAATAATTTTTTTAGTTAAAATTCTTTTGCGTTTTCAATATATATCAAAATTAAATCCTAATGATAATCACATGTGTTATGAGTGATTTCCGATATTGGTCAAAATGGACTGATGAAGGCCTAATAAAAGACAAGTTAAGCCAAGAAAGGCCTAGATCATTCAAAGAGCTAAGGTCACATAAAAGAGGCACCGGCTCGCTAGCCGCGAGCTCGGGACATAAGTTTTGAAAGAAACCCAGCTCGCTAACGAGGCCAAAACAAAGGTATGAGCTCACTGAAGATAAGCCCCAACTTGTCCTGTGCAAACTCCCATTGCTAGGCGCAGGATTTAGATTGCCGACCTCCAGCCAGTAACGACTCTAAATGGGAGCTCAAGCTCGCAGAGCACACCTTCTTTCTCGGTCATATGCTCGCTAAGGTTAAAACCAGAAACACATAGGCTTACAGACAATCTATAGAGCCCTTTTGCAAACAGCAACTTAAGGGGCCCATGCATAGAAAGCAACCTGTCTAAGCTGACTTGCAAGAGCCTGTATTGTCTTTTACATTTATTATTTGATGTAACATATTTATAGTCTGTAAATTTACATTTGTAACCTTATCCTCTATAAATACGATGAGGAAAACTATTGTAAGGAGACTTTTAGGAGAGAGGCGGAAACTCTGTCAAAATAGTGAGAGAGACCTGTGTACTGTAACTCTATCAATTTGAACAGTGAAACCACCGCCTAAAGGCAAAATACAATCAACATGGATGTAGGGATCGATCTGCCTTTAGCCAAACCATGATTAAAATACTCATGGTGTTCGTTCTTCTCCTCTTTCCTTCTTCTTGTTTCTAGCTTACACGCTTGCTCTCACAATCTAGGTGTTGACTAAGATCTGGGTCCATCGAACCAAATTTTACCGTTAACATTTTGGCACTAGAAGGAGGGCCCGAACCTCCGAACTGTTTTCTTTTTGTTTCTATGATTTGCTGAGCAGCCATAATGGCAAGAGGAAGAACCACCAGGCGTATTGGTGCTGCCATAGGCCAACCTGGGAGTCATATGGAGTAGCAAGAGTTACCACTAGGGGGCTCAGTCTTCCCGATTGTAGATATCTCTGCCGCCTTCACAATGGGCACTATTAATGAGGTGGCGCCATTAACTTTTTACCAGCTTGTTGCTTTTGAGACAGGCAAAGCTCACGTATGGCATCAATGTCAAAAGGCGCTCGAGAACACTATGAAAGAACTGGCTGAAGTGGTTAAAGTGTTGGCATAGACACAGGCTTAAGGAACACAATAGCAAGTTCAGGTTATAGCACCTGAAAGAGGCTAACGTGTTAGTATAGCTCACCCCTCTCGCTCACGAGAAAGGTCAGAGGTTTGCCAAGTCTGTAAAAGCCATGGTGGTCAGTGGCCTGAGAGCTCATATCATTCGAAAGGCTCAGATAAGTTAACCAAGGACATATCATAAGTTGTTATTCCCATGATCAGGAAAGAGATAGGAGCTAGTGGTCTCCTGGCTAGCGATCTGGAGCACATGACCTGATGGTTGAAGAACTCCTCCAAAGGGTAAAGTAATTGGAAGAATACCCTCGAGCTTAAGATAGCCGAAATCGTTACAAAGAAGGGACTCCATTTACCAATGAGATAGAAAAGCAACCTCTCCCTCGCAAGCTCAAGGTCCTTACAATTTCACAATACAATGGGGATAACAGCCCCTATAACCATCTGGACGTGTTTAATATCCAGATGGATCTCCAAATAACCAGCCCTCTGGCTAAGTGTCGTATCTTCCCAGCTACACTAGGGGAAATTCCCCGGACTTGATTTAAGAATCTCTCGACATGCAGCATTGGCAATTGGGAGGAATGACAAGTAAGATTTATCAACCAATATAAAGCATTGAAGAGATAACTCGCACCGCCTCGCCATCTTGCAATGGTCTTCCAGTGAGAGGATGAATCACTAAAAGACTATGTCGCCCAATTCAGGCACGAGATTGACATCATAGAGAGCCCGTCAGATGAAAGTACCCTCATGGCAATCTCCGTGAGGCTGTGCAAGGATGTAAAGCTTTACGAGAGCATTTATAGGTCTCCGGTGAAGGACCTCTCTAAATTTTATGAGTAAGCTACCAAAGAAATCAAGTGGGAAGAAGCCTTTAGTCCACAAGGGTCCAGACACGACAACAATGCGAATAACTTCAATCAGAGGAGCAAGGGAGGAAACACCTAGGACAGTTTTAGTAACCAGCCCATGAAGAGGGTTAGGACTGAATGGCTTCAACATCAAGGTTGCTACAAAACTTATAGCATCCTTTCAGACACTTAGGACAAGATTTTTGTGGTTGAAAAAGATAGAGAGAACTTCGAGAAGGCTCTACCTCTTACAAATCCTAATAGGTATAGAGGTAACAGAAGCAAGTTTTGTGCCTACCATAACGAAATCGGACACAATACTTTGGAATGCTAGACACTTAGGGATGCCATAGAGGACCTCATCAAGAGAGGTCGCTTACGAAAATATATGGCAAAGCCCACACGACAATAGCTTCAACATTCGCAGCGAGATTCTAACTATGTATAGACGTCTATAACAAGGACCATTTTCTAATTCTATAAAATCATATAGAAATTAATGAAAATATTCTAAATTTCTATATTAATCCTTATGTGAAATTTCAGTGAATTACCATACAAGGAGGCAAGCCATTCTCAAAATTGATCAAGTCCAGGCACGCGCAACTTGATCCAATAACAAGATTACCACCTGGTAACAAGATTACCACCCAATTATAAGATAACTACCCGACTACAAGATTACCATTCGATTACAAGATAACCACCTGGTTACAAGATAGCCATCTGGTAATAAGATTACCACTCGATTATAAGATAACCACCTGACTACAAGCTAGCCATCTGGGCACAAGATCACCCTCATTCTGGCACTAGACTGTAGTATGTATAAAGACAATTGCTAGCTTCCAAGCTAGAGCCCCCCAAAACTTATTCCGGTGCAATTGTTAATTTTCAAGCTAAAATCATAGCTCTCATACAACTTGTTATTCGTAACTTTCATATGACTTGTTGTTTGTAGCTCTTATGCGACCTATTGTTTATAGCTTTCATGCGACCTGTTGTTTGCAACTCTCATGCAATCTATCATTCGCAGATCTCATGCAACCTATTCAAGTACATGATCCCATGCCAACCTTTACATTCAAACACTTGACACTAAATCTTATCGCTAACAAAAGTACTCTGGTGCTCAAACTGGAGGTCAAATCAAGGATTCTTATGACAAAATCTATTACTCGAGATGGGTCAATACAACTGATTGGTCATTTAATTGGCGCATATCCTTTTAAGTCACAATTTATTGACTCCAATTTATTTATGCATTTTTCCTATCATTAATTGAGGTCGATTGATCTATCTAACATCTATTTTATCTAATGCTTGTTGAGCTGTGATCTTGTAGGAGACTATTCGTGATAGTTCGCATAATTTCTAAAAAGCATCCAACATGGTATGCATGGAAAAGCAAAGGAAAATAAAATTACCTGATACCTCTTGTTACGAGGCAAATCCACACAGTCTAGAATCAAGTGCAAAGTCAAATACAAGACTCAAAAAATGAAATATAAAATTGCAAGGTTAATTTCCAAGAAGACTAATCCTTGGAAGCTAGGTTCTAATTGGAGGAAGGTTCGATGCTTGGGGCTAATAGGTTGTCTTTGATTGATTATTCAAGGCCTCCATGACCTGGGGACTAATTTCTTCGCTAATGGCACTTTCAGCAGGAGGACCTTGGCTTGCAGACATCACACCTTTGTGGGAGGACCTGGCTCTAGTAGTTTTCTTTTTGAAGCCCTCAATTGCTTTAAAGGCCTCCTGTCCAAAGAAGGAAAAGTTCATGCTTGGATAATGCTTCCATAAGGTGTACAAAAAAGAAGATGAGGTTTTAGACTTTGCTTTCTTCGCTGCCTTTATGATCTGCTCGATAGTCTTGGCTATAACCCTGTCAGCCTGCTCTTGTTTTAAAGCAACCTCTCTTTTGGTTACTTCAAGTTCAGCCTTGGCAACTTCTGGTCGCTATACAATGGCTTTTAATTTTCGCATCGTTGAATCAAAACCTCGAAGTGCTATGTCCCGGTCACTCTTTATTCTGGATAGCTCCTTAATAGCTTTGTTGAACTCTAATGTGACAACTTCACGATTTACCACCTTGCTAGCTCGAGCCTCCTTGGCTTCCCTCTGAGCGGCCTCGGCTCTCTTTGCTTTGCTCTCCATCTCTAATGCCTTAGTAGTTGTAGTAGCTAAGTCCTCCATGAGCCTAACATTCTTTTCTTCGTAGGTCTGGAGCGTCTTCCCCATTTTTACTACTCCCAGCAGACCCTGGAAGGTCAAGTGGATCAAGTTAGACCTCAAAAAAGTAAAAAGGGGCAAAAAATTTTTTTACTTGCAAGCAAGAATTCGCGTGTGATGTAACGAATCAATCCTCCACTTGAAATCTCTATCTCTAGTGCTTGGGGGCTAGTGTAAGACCTCAAAATGTCCAGCATATTCTCTTGGATCAAGTTAAAATACCCTTGTGTCCTAAGACTAAGACCTGGTTGATTCTCTTTTGCTGTGCCCTTGTGAGCTACTCGCTTTGAAGAACTTGCAACCCTCTTCCCCTTGCTTATTTTCTGTTTCTTGGTAAGGGGCTCAAATGAGGTCGCAACCTCAACCACCTCGGTCACCTCATAATGGAGGTAGGGACTGACTCCAGAAGGGGCATTACAGTCACTACAAGAGGAGTTTGGTCTAAAACATTGGGGACTGGAGTAACTCTGGGACCTGGCAAGGTTGCAGTGACCTCAAGCTCTTCAGAATCATCAAAAGCCAGACTTTAAAGAAGCAGCTTCACCATCTCCTTATAATCTTCAAAACGAGATGGGTCAATTTCTTTTACGTAGCGAGCTCCAATCTCCTTAGTAAGCTCAGCGCTCAGTGCTAGAGCTAGATCACAAGATTGAAGGAAGTCGTTGTCAAATTTGAAATCATTCTTTCGATTGCCAATAGCAGTAAATTGACGTAACACCTCAGCCTCCTTGATCTCAAGCATCAACTTTACCTTGTCGGCCTCAACTATAAAACTAAGGCAAAATGTTAGAAACAAAATATGAAATCACAATAGCTCGCATGATCTCGACTTGCTTATTGGGTGTCAAAACAAATTTGAAATTGCAAAGAGGGCACAAAGATAAGCATGAAATATAAAACCAATGAGTTTTGTATTGCCCAACATTTGATTTACCCTTGGTGTCACCCTAGGCGAAACTCTCTTAAAGTCAGAATTCTGAGTTAAGAGATAATAAATCCCATCTGGAGAATTTGTACTCCTAATGCTAAAAAGATGGCATAAGACCCTTGCAAATAGTGGGGGAAGGTTACTTCTCAAGTACATAAGTACCAGGGAAGTGAGCTGGGAATAGGAATTCAGGGTCAGTTAGGAAGGAGAGGGTTTCAGTTTGTTCAACAGACTAATGATAAATAGGTGAATAAGGAATCTAAGCCCAATGTCAAGATGATGAGGACTAATTGCAACAAATCCTTAGGGTGGATGAGCAGCATAGTCATCAAGAGAAAGAGCCATAAGGTAGCAACTTTTAGGAATACAGTAACTTTCTACTATGCCTTCGAGCTTGTGAAGTTCGACCGTCGAAGAATAATGCTTAAATGTCAAGCAATCTGAGGAACCTTCAGTGACCTACTACCTTTCATCGAGGTTAAGTTAAGAGACAGGTTGTTCAGCGACCTCACCACTCCTAAAAGCCTCTTTGGCTAAAGCATACATTGGCTCCTCATTGCGAGCTAAAGAATCAAGCTCATCGTCACTTCTTACCTGGTGGCCTCGGTGTTTATGAGCTGTCATCTATATAGAGTAAAGAAGAAAAAAGTAATCGTTAGGTCGCTAAAGGTAGACCATCCTTGAAATAATTGCTTTAACTAAAGTCCTCCTATGCAGCAGAATGTATACGCCCCAAGCCACCAAGACAGATGTTTAAACTATCAAAAACCTAGAGGGCTTTAGCTAATAAAGCCCACTAGACTACTAAGTCCCTAAAGAGGTAGAAAGCTTAACCTAGCAATCTATAGACTGTAAACTAGCAAGCAGAATGCCCAGTAGTGAACAACCATTATCAGACTAGATAATACCATAAACCCGTAAATGAACTCTGAAAGTAAGAGTCTGAGGAAAACTTATTGTGATAAAAGAGCGAAACAAATTTGGGAACGATTGAAGACGAAAGAAGTTTTGATTAGAACAATTGATTTACCATAGCAGTGAAGGTAGAATTGATGGAGTAGGGAAATAAGACCGGCAACCGCTATTCGAAAGTCCGAAAGGCGATATTCAATTCTCAGGAATACGAAGGGGATGAATGCCTTATTTCATCTTTTATACCCCCAGTCTTCCAATTGTTAGATTCAAAAACTAATCGATTGCCTAAAATCTGACTGTTCCAAAAAGTCCCCAGATTCAGCCTTCGTCGAATCAATAGTCTTGGGAAAAAGTGTGCATTAAATGCGATAATGATGATGGAGGCCGACTAAAAGATAAAATAGGAATTTGAACGATGATGTCGCACTCCCCAACTTTAGCCTACGAGTTATAACTCCTAGTCTGCAAAGTGAATTGAGAATTGGGGGGCTAATGTTATGCGTGATTTTTGATATTGGTCAAAATGGGTTGGTGAGGGTCCAATAGAAGACAAGCCCAACTAAGAAAGCCATGGATCATTCGAAGAGCTAAGGTCGCACAGAAGAGGCATCAGTTCACTAGCTGCGATCTTGGAACATGACAAATTTTGAGAGGAAACCCCAGCTCGCTAATGAGGTCAAGACAGAGGTTTGAGCTCACTGAAGATAAGCCCTAACCCACATGACCAATAACTCGTACTGTGCGAACTCCCATTGCCAGGCACAGGCTTTAGATCGCCGACCTTTGGCTAATAGCGACCCTAAAATGGGAGCTCAAGCTCGCAGAACACACCTTATTTCCTAATCATATGCTCGCTAAGGTCAAAACCAAAAATACATAGGCTTACAAACAATTTATAGAGCCCTACTACAAACAGCAAACTGAGGGGCTCGCATGCAGAAAGCAACCTGTCTAAGCCAACTTGCAGGAGCCTGTATTGTCTTATATATTTATTATTTGATGTAATATATTTACAACTTGTAAATTTACACTTGTAACCTCTCAACCTCTATTAATACGAGAAGGGAAACCATTGTAGGGAGACTTCCAAGAGAGAGGCAAAAACTCTGTCAAAATAATGAGAGACCTGTGTATTATAACTTTGTCAATTTAAACAATGACACTACCGTCTAAAGGCAAAATACAATTAATATAGACATAAAGGCCGATCTGACTTTAGTCGAACCACGATAAAAATACTCCTGATGTCTGTTCTTCTCCTCCTTCATTCTTCTTGTTTTTCGCTTACATGCTTTCTACTTACAATCTGGGTATTAACTAAGATCTGGGTCAACCGAATCAAATTTTACAATCAATAACATATTTCTAGATATTTATTTGTTGGGTTTTGCATTTTGTACATTGTCAAATTAGTAAAGTTGTTTTTGTTCAATGAAAAATTGGTGACTCTTGTGAAAATGATATGTATCTTTGGCATTTTTCGTTACGAAACTCGTAACTTTTCACTTTTGTATGAAATTTTTATTTAATAAGTATGTAAAAATTATAATTATAAACAAAATTAGCATTATAATTTTTTTAAAATGTATATTCTTTCAAAAAAAAAAAAAGCATCACTAAACGTGTGTGCACTGAAGCAAATTTGAGTGGCTTGAAGCTTCATTCTGGCTGAGATTCTTTCCCATTTTGTACATTTTTTTTATGCAGAATATTGCTTGCTTGATTGAAAAAATTATAATATTAGATGTTGTATTTTTAAATGACTAAAAATAAATTACTCATAGCTGTCAGTTGTAGCACTAGGGTCGTTGACAAAATGCATACAAAGTGCAAACACAAAAATTCCAAAAAAACATGGGGAAACGAAGCGAGAATCAGAGATAAACAATAGCACTTCGTATTCCCACTTGACCAAGATGTATTCAGCTCAAATTAACCATCAAATTCTTTCGCACTTCCATGTTCGAAAGCATCAGCTCCCAAACAGTAAGTCGCTGCCCTCTTCCCCAAAAATCTCATCATCGTTCCGTGCTCTGTCTTCACTTCGTTCTTGTTCGAATTTCCCAGGTAAGTTATCCTCATATACCCTGAAACCTAGCTCTCATTCTGTTTTTTGTCTGTAATTTTTCAGTGTGATTATTTGGTTTAACAGATTGGAGCAGGAGGTTTCCTCTAAAATGTGCACCGCTCAACTTTTCGGATTCCATGCTACCCGATTCGCCCCAAAATTGCTCCTCCGGCCTGCTTCAGGTGATTTCTCTTTCTTTTGTCTGCAAATGGGATTGTTTGAATATCTATGCTCGTTGCTTTCATTTCTTTGAACACTTATGGATCAAATCATTAATTTTGACAGTCCATTGAGTGCTTAGTTCATGCGTGTAACTGCGCATCTAACCCTGGGGATAGCATTACCTTAGTCCTTGCGCCTTCTAGTCCAAATAGGAACAACCCGAGGCTTTGGTCGTTTATTATAGTAACCTTATGCTTGAAATCATTGGCCAAAAGAGTGGTCAAACGGTAATGGGAATATCAACTAAGTGATTGTTTTAATCAAAATTTGCGTATTTTCACTTGCACTCAGAGCTTGATCACGTAGGGCTAAGCTCATTCTACTTTGGAGAAGGGCAGGTGACAAATTTTTTTCTCCTTTCTTACTTCTAATATATCTTTTACAGTTTTGAGATTTTCCATTAGGACTAAGAGCATAAATGCCTCATTTGTGTAATGGAGTAAAGAATTTTCAAGCGTGCATTGTACATACCTGGAATTAACATCGGCCATCTTTCTTTGTTGTTTATTCTTTTGTCAGACTGCACAGGCAGAGACAATATCTATTGTGGAGATTTTGAAGAAATCAAATTCACTTCTGCCTCATGCAGTCCTTGCTAGTACGCTGCTAGCTCTATTCTACCCACCATCTTTCACATGGTTTACCACCAGGTCAGTGGATGTATGAATTACTTGATCAAAAGATGTATATTTTATTGTCATTTCAAAGGAATTTTTAGGTTAGTATGTTGTAGCTGACTTTAGTATATCAGGTTGGAGAGTACTAGCTAGACAATTTGCAACAGTAAGAGTCCCATTGTATTCTTGTAAAGGATCCTACACAAACAATTCTTTCTCTTTCATTCTCTTCTCTCATTTGATTTAGTGTCTAGTGGAGCGTTAGCTAATTTTCCTTCTACAGATTTTATTTTTCTTTTGTAAGCTATTTTCCCTTCTAGTAGTTTTTCAAAGAAATGTATCCGTGTTTGAATCTGATACACTATTAAAAAAACACTAGAAACGCAAAAGTAGTGGAAACTGTTTCTGTCTAGAATTGGTTTAAACCACTAGTACCCAAGTCCAAAACACAATGCATACTGTTAACTTCTTTCAATTGATCACATGCATACTTGTTTATGTTGTTTCCTTTCAGATATTATGCACCTGCACTAGGGTTTTTGATGTTCGCAGTTGGGGTTAATTCAAGTGAGAAGGAATTCCTTGAAGCATTTAATAGGCCAGCAGAAATTTTTGCCGGTTATGTTGGCCAATTTGTCGTGAAGCCTCTTCTAGGATATCTGTTTGGCATAATGTCAGTGACTGTATTTGGTCTACCAACAGCAATAGGTGAGGATAGTTCGTACATTTGAAAGACTTAGTGGGACCAAAACTCTAATTTCATTTGCAATCAAATGAATCAGGTGCGGGAATTATGTTGGTGTCTTGTGTTAGCGGTGCACAGCTTTCAAACTATGCTACTTTTTTAACAGACCCAGAAATGGCACCATTAAGCATAGTTATGACATCACTGTCCACTGCTTCAGCAGTTTTTGTCACGCCACTCTTATCACTCTTGCTAATTGGGAAGAGACTTCCTGTGGATGTTAGAGGAATGATATCCAGCATTATGCAGATCGTGATAGCACCTATTGCTGCAGGGTTGCTCCTAAATCGGTAACACTATTGTTGCCAATAAAATTGTTGGAATTGTTACTTCCTTATTAAGTTATCTCACGTAGTTGTTGTTACAGCTTCTTTCCTCATATTTGTAATGCCATTCGACCGTTTTTGCCTCCACTATCAGTATTGGTAACTGCTCTCTGTGTTGGGGCACCACTTGCTATTAACGTTGAATCTGTTAAATCCCCGTTTGGAATTACCATCTCGTTGCTTGCGTTTGCTTTTCATTTGTCGGCTTTTATAGTTGGTTATATCTTTAGTGGACTTCTCTTCCGTGATTCTCCTAATGTGAAGGCACTGCAAAGAACAATATCCTATGAGACAGGTGCAAGTTTTCTCCATTGTCTGCTTGTCATCCATATAATCCTTGTCATAGCATGTCATTGCAGCTACTTTATCCCATGGCAGGAATGCAAAGTAGCCTTCTTGCCCTGGCTCTTGCCAATCGATTTTTCCAAGATCCGCTAGTGAGTGTGCCCCCTGCAATTTCTGTAAGTTCTCCTCCCCTTTATCCTCCAATTGTAGTCAGACGTGGATCTTAATATCCAGGCTCCCTGTATGCATGCAACAAAAATGCTGCTGGAATTGGTTTTACTGCTTGTTCATGCAAACACAACAGATTTCATAATTTTTAATTGGAAATTAAAAAGGTTTCGTCCATCTAGGGTCAAGATGTATTGTTACATTTTTATTGAAATATAGCCGCATTGCAAAATTTTGTTTTTGGTCGAAAAGCCCATTGCAAGATAAGTGGCAAATTGTTCTTGCAGACTGTACTCATGTCTTTGATGGGCTTCTCTCTTGTCCTGATTTGGGCTAAGAAGAAAGACTAAGACGTTGATGAAAGGCAGACTGCAATCCATCCGTTATCTGAGCTGCTTAACAAGTGCTGAAGTCATATCACACGGATACCAACAGTAGGCAATATCAAACGTCACATTATTATTGAGGCCATCTTTGAACATTAAAAACAATATGAAAGTTTCGGGAGACTGTTTTAAGGACTAAAAGCAAGCCACATTTAATCAGTTTAATTATTTGTACAAGGATTGTTCTTAGATTTCTGAATGGCATGAAAATTTATCTCTTTACGTGATTGACTCATTTTGGCCTCATTTATTTATTTACTAGTTTTTGGCCCATTTAGCACGGGATTTATGATGATTTTATGAAATGTCATAATAATAAAATAAAATTTTGTAATTATTTTATGCATATAATAAATTAAATATTTATAATAATGAAAAGAACATTTGAACTGATGTATTTTGTTTGTATACATAATTTATTTTAATTTGTTACGAAAATTAATATACAATGGTTTAGGAGGTGAATCCCAAATTTATAAAGGAATAATTGATAATTAATAAATCCTTTAATTACGAATAGGAGCTGGGAGCTGGGAGCTGGGAGGTGCGAGCTAAAGTTTGTAATTGTCAGGTCTAGCTTTCAGATCTTAGTTCTAATGACGAGTTCCAGTTGAGAAGAAATTATAAAATTTTTAAATACGTACGGAATGATGTAATCAGTTGGAATGAGAGAAAGAAAAATACTTTCTCAAATCTTTGGAATGTTAATGTTTTTTCATGAATTTATAATATGTGTGTATAGAGGATTATAGTATCCAGTTTATCTAAATTAATTAAATTAATAATTAATAATTGAAATAATATAATTTTAATTAATTACAAATTATTAATAGAAAGTCTTGTAAGAATTTTAATAAATATTATTATATATATATATATATATAAGTTTCAACTAGCTCGCAGCTCTCACATCTAGCTCTTAACTCTAAAGATGAGCTGTAGCTCCCAAGCCTCAACTAGCTTGCAGCTCTCAGATCTAGTTGTCAGCTCTCAGTTTTGAAGATGAGCTTCAACTCGCAAGTCTAAATTTACCATTTCGCGAATGTTTTCAACCTTAATGTTGACCTTTTTACACTTTTTTTTAAAAAATACCATTTGATATATTACCCCGATCAACCAGCACTGTAACCTTCATACCAAGACGAGTCACGGAGGGAATCTGCCTTGCAATTGCCATGGGAATTGTCATTTGATCGATGTTCTACGAATGATCTTTGGCTAATGTTCTTTTATCAATTTATAATGTTTGTGTATGGAGGATTATATTTTCTACTTTATCTAAATTAATTGAATAAATAATTGAATTAATATAATATCAAGTAATTATATATTATTAATAGAAGGCCTTGTTGAATTTGTAATAATATAATATCAATTAATTATACCGCATGATGATTGCGAACATTTGGTTGCATGAGAGTTGCGAGCTAACTAAAACATGCAAGCTAGTTGAGGAATGCAAGCTAAGTGAAACCTGAGAGCTGGACGTCATATGTAGAGCTGATAGCTGAGAGATAGATCTGAGACCTGTGAGCTAAGTGAGGCCTGCGAGTTGGGCCTTATCTTTACAGCTCAGAGTTGAGTGCTAAATCTAGGACCTGTTATTTGGATATTCTGCATATCACTAATAATAATATGAACTCCAATTGAGCATCATAATAAAATGAAATATTTAAGTAACCAATAGGTCACACTTCTTGACGAAGAATGGATTCGGGCAACGCGAAGGTTATGTCGAGTAAAATTGCATGCGAGTCAAGAGTTTTAAGTCACATAATAATCGCGAATAGTTGGTTGTATGAGAGCTGCAAGATAGAAGAGAACTGCAAATGAGCTGGGGATTGCAAATTGGACCTGATCTTTAGAGTTGACAACTGAAGGGTAGATATGCGAGCTGGACTTCATCTTTACAGTTGAGAGTTGAGAGTTAAGAGCTAGATCTGAGAGCTGAGCCTTGTTCTCGTGAGTTGAGGTTGCATCATTTTGTCACCCGTACCATCATTATGGTATTAAATGTGCACACTTTTCCATAACCGTCAGTGCAGTAGCGTCAAAATCATATTTTTCTTTGTACCGTTAGATGGAGGATCATTGATCATTCCTCTAATCTAATGGTTAATCGGTTTGCGTTATAAGGTGAAGAGACCCTTCATTCCCTCTCATTTGTTGCTTTTCAAAATCTGTGCTTCACTTTTTTCGGTTCTCAAGCATTCACCCTATCTTTGGTATTTTTCCGTCCATGCTGCCTCTACAACAGTATCCTTCGGATTTGGTCCGATTGACCGTGCTTGTCTTTGTGTGGATTATCTTTTCAAACTTATCTCATTCCACTGATTTGGTAAGTTCTCTAAATATAATCTTCTTAACTTTGAGTTTTTGGTCCTTATGAATGCTTTGCTCTGTGTTTCTCTGATATCTGGCGGCCTGGTTTGAAAATGTGTGTGCATTAGATGTTGTGGAATTTTTCTTGGCTGAATGGTTATACTTGTTTGTGAGGCTGTTAGTGTTCATGAGATCGATATATCGTTGGCTGATATAGTGGCTGTAAGTTTAGAGATCGTAGGTTATCAAGTTTAGTTTTCTTTGATTTCCCTGGTTCTTGCGACCTGATAAATTCGTTGGTTAAGCCCCCCATGTTGTGAATACTCTGGGTCTTAGATGTGGTGATTTAAGGCGTGTGTAGCCTATTCTTTAGGGAACCTTGCTATCGTTAGTTTGTAGGTAAGGTCTGCTTTCAGCGACCTGATTGTTTCTCCTTCTGTGTAGATGGCAGGTCATAAACACCAAGGTCACCAAATAGGGAGTGGCGAGGACTCTAAATCCCCTACCCCAAGTGAGGAGTTCATGGGTTTTATAGGTGAGGTGAGCTCAAGGAGTAGTGAAGTCGCTGAGAGGGATGTTGCTCATCCTGATCCAACTGAGGGCCTACAACTCGCTTGAAGTCAGCACTACTCAGGTTATATGTTGTTTAAGCGCTATCCTTCGATTATTAAATTTCATAACCTTCCGAGCATTGTCAAAAGTTTTCGTATTCCAAAGGGTTGTCGCATTATAATTCCTTCTCCTAGAGATCACGTAGCTTATCCTCCTAAAGGGTTTGTTTCGGTTAGCAACTATCATCTCGTTGTTGGGCTTAGGTTCCCAGTCCACGCTTATATTGTGGAGCTTTTGAATAGGCTGCACCTTTCTCTTTTTTAGCTCACCCGAAACTCGTACAATCAGCTCACCTCTGTGGCTCTTTTATATCATTCAAATGGTCTTCCTCCTCCTTCAGCAAGGGTTCTTTGTTACCTTTTTAACATTAGGCATATGGGTCAGAATGATGGGATTTATTAGTTATCGGCTCGGCAAATCGAGTTCAGGAGGATCTTGCCACAGGGTCAAGCTAAGGGCAAGTCCAATGTGAAAGAGTATAAAACCCACTGGTTCTATGTGTCTTGTCCATCACTGCGTGATCTTCGTAGTCTCAGTTTCATCCTTACTCTTGGTAAGCGAGTTGAGGACGTATATGCTTGTATAAATCTGTTTTGTTTCTTAACTTTTGACGTTCTTTTTGTAGAAGGAATTGGCAAGGAGAAACCATCGTTGGAGGCCAAGGAAGCTCGGGTACTGCAGTGGTTTGCCATTGAGGACAATTTGAAGAACGATCTCAAGTTTAGCGAGGACCTTTTGTGTTCGCACAATCTTGCCCTAACTTTTGATGTCAAGCTTTGCAAGGACATAAGAGCTCGCGGAACCAAGGAGATAGGTCTGAAAAACTTTGGAGACTGTGAAAACATGTTAAAGCTTAACCTCAGATTGCCATCATCTTCCCATTCTGCCCGGGTCATTATTCCCGCCATCATATTGTCTTCCTTTGCTGCTGCTTTGGCCCCTACTGCTGTAGAGTCATCTTCTTGAGCCCCACTGTCTTCCTAAACGTTAGTTCCTTCCTCTCATCCTGAGGTGGTTAAGACCATTGAGCAGGTCGCATCTGCGTCTGATCATCCTGCTAAAAAGCAGAAAACAAAGAGGGTGAAAGAGGTCGTTGCTGCCTAGGGGGTGATCCTTGAGATAAAGGCTGAAGAGCGACCTTCCAACCTTGAGATCCTCGAGACTGAGGTGAGGAGCGGCCTTCCGACCTTTCAATCCACAAGATTGAAGCTGAGAAGTGACCTTCAAACCTTGGCCTGAAGACAGAGGAATGTTTTGACTTCATTCGAAAGAACGTAGCTAGAGTCGGAGGAGCTCCTGGGAGAAGGATTAATGAGTTACATAGCTCGCCATTGTCTGCTAGTGAGTAAATCTCTTTTGACTTGGTTCTACTGCTTTTGGTAATCTGACTTGTTCATTTCTTAATTATTTTTTTTAGAGCTTGTTATCAGTAATAAAGGAACAGATAGGACACCGGTCTTGGTTTGAAGAAAAGAAAAAGCTAGAGCGCGATCTGGTTGTTACGACTACCAAGGCATTAGAACTGAAGCAAAAGCTTGACGACGTCGAAGTCGCCAAGAAGACAGCCAAGGAAGCTCTGGCTCGCGAGATGATGAATTGCGAGGCTATTACACCCAGGCTTCATAAGGTCATTGACAAACTGACAATGTTGAAGGGCAAGCTGGACGTGATGATGCAGCGAGTCGAGGTTGCCAAAAGAAAATGTGTAGCAGCCACAAATGAGGTCATTGAGGCCAGGCGTACAACTGTACTGGTAGAAGAGAAGGCTACTCGGGCTAAAGTGGATACTACTATGTTGGTTGTGAGAGCTGAAGAGGAGGCGTCGTCTAAGGCCACCGCTGACTTTTTTGTTCACATTGTGAAAAGAGCATCTGACAATGGATTTTTCCTTTTTCGATGGGAATGTCCTCGAATTCATCAAAGGCTTCGAGGAGGACGTGAGAGCAGCTTCTACCGAGAAGG
>JANHAO010004008.1:0-25022 GCA_026873985.1 Saraca asoca
TCGTGACCATGATTTTGTAAAATGTCCTCATGAGTATGGACTATATGTTAAAGAAGGTGAAGATGGAGGAGTTATGATTGTTTGCATATATATGGATGACTTAATCTTTACTGGGAATTTTCCAAGAATGTTTGATGAATCCAAGAAGGTAAAGGTACAAGAATTTGAAATGACTGATATCGGGCTTATGACTTATTATCTTGGAATTGAAGTAAATCAAGGCAAAAACAAGATTTTCATCTCCCAAGAAGGATATACTAGGAAGATTCTTAAAAAGTTCAACATGGCAAAGTGCAAGCCCATAAGCACCCAATTGCTTATGAAATAAAGATGTCTAAATATGATGAAGCTAAAAAGATTGATGCAACATTGTACAAAAGTCTCATGGAAAGTTTAACATACTTAACTTGTACTAGGCCTAATATTCTATTTGCAGTTGGGCTTGTCAGTCGATGCATGGAGGCTCCAACTTCAACTCATATGCAAATAGCTAAAAGGATTCTTTAGTATATCAAAGGAACAATTGACTATGGTTTGGCATATGTTCATTCCAACAATTCCAATCTTGTTGGATATAGTGATAGTGATTCGGATGGAGATATTGATGATCATAAAAGTACTATTAGCTTCATATTCTTCATAAGTGACATTGCATTCACTTGGAGCTCAAAAAAGCAAATGATTGTGACTCTTTCGACTTGTGAGGCTAAGTATGTTGTAGCTTCTTCTTGTGTTGCCCATGCCATTTGGCTGAGAAAATTGTTAAAGATGCTACACATTCCCCAAGATGAAGCCACTACAATTTTTGTTGATAACAAGTCTGCTATTTCACTAGGAAATAATCCTATATTCCTTGATAGGAGCAAGCATATTGATACAAGATTTCATTTTTTCTGAGATTGCATCAGGAAGAAGGAAGTGGAGCTCACTTATGTGAAGACCAATGATCAAATTGCAGGCATTTTCACCAAAGCTTTAAAGTATGAAGATTTTTCACGGTGATGTACATGGATCGGAGTTATTAAGAAATATCAAGTTTAAGGGGGAGTGTTGGAATATTAAACTTGATATTCTAGAAAGTATAAAGGTTCATATCTCTATATCCTTGATGTATAAGGTTAATTTCTCTAGATCATTTATGTATCTAGATGATTCAATTAATCTTTTAATTCATAGTATCCGTAAGGTTGAAATTAGTAATTCATATATTTAGAATGTTCATTGTACTAGGTATGTCTTGTACCTATAAATACTCTTGTATTTGAGTTAGTTTGATCAAGACAAGCAAAGTAATCAAAGTAATATTTCCTATGTAGAGTTTCTCTCCGAACCTGTCTCATTATCCTTCCTCTTACATTGTTTAGAAAGATGGTGGTGTAAGTGCAGAAGGGACACGTAGAGGCCTAATATTGGCAAGCAATAGAGGATAAGGAGGATTAGCAGACAGATGAGAACGTGGGGGAGCCGTTTACATTAGGAGGTGATGGTGTAAGTACAGAAGGGGCACGTACTGGATTGATATTACGAAGGACTAGAGGGTAAGAATGATTAGGAGACAGCGGAAAAGGTGGGGTGCCGTTTAGATGAGGAAGGGGTGTTGCAAGTGCAAAAAGGGTTCGCAGTGGATTGATATTGCCATGCAATGAAAGATAAGGAGGACGAAGAGACAATGGAGATGGTGGGTTGTCTGCAGAGTTCACAGTTACAAGCAAGAAAGAAGCTATAGTGAGAAAGGGCGTAATCCATTGCATTAGCTCTTTGGAGCCTTTTGTCATTCTTGCAAATATGGGAATTTCTCTTAAACTCGTTGTTTGTTGCCAGTAGCGTGCATGCCAACTCTTTATATGAGTGTATTCACTTGTTGCAAGTCAGCATATAAAAAGTTGTCTATAGGTGGGGGACTACATGCCTTGGGGACAGGGCGTCGGCTCCTGAGGTTTTTTCATGCATCCTTAGATATGTTATATATTTAATCTCTTTAAAGTTTGATACTTGCCTTCTCAAATAAAAATTGTAAGCAATTCTTTTTAATTGATTGAGAGTTGATTGTTAGTTATTTATATTATATCATATATTTTAATATTTATATATATATATTAAATTGCACTTAAAATCTTATTTTATTTGCTCATATCTAAAATTTTAAAATAACGCTTAAATACATTTTACCACTAACAACTTGACAACTGTAATCAAGAATTTTGTAACGATGTGATCTTCCAATATTCTAGCATGTGATTTTTATGAAAAAAAAAAAGTCGTCACTTTTCTTTTTTTTTTTTAAAAAAAAAAATCATTAGAATAGTTACGTTACATAACACATAAGTTGTAAATTGTTGTAATAGCATATCACAGCGTTTTTATATAAAAGTTACAGTAATGGATGATTTTATACAATTCAAAGATTTTTTTTTTTTTTCACAAATAATGAAATTGTTGCAAAATAACTGTTTGATAACTTGTATTATTTGAAAGATTGTTTTTCACACTAGCAGTTGCAATAATAAATAGATAAATTGTAAGATTTTTAATATTTGTAATAATATGTACCGGATAACGTGTGCCTCTTACAACAATTTGCAACTTCAACTATAAAAGTTGTTTTTTTTTGTCAGAAATGCAACTGCACTAAATTATAAAAAGAACGAATAAAGTGTTTTAACATATAATAACATACTGTAATTAACTTACTATTAGAAATGATCCAAATTTGGCATATTATAGTGTTGCAATAGTTATTTTGTTATTTTGTGAGATTTATTGTATTTTAACAACGAAGATGCAACAGGTTCATAAATGTAACATATGTAATAATATTTTCATTATAAGTTGTATTATGTAACAGCAATATAACATTTTTTGTAACTAAAATTGAAGTTGTGACAAATTAAGGATATGCTGTGTAACGGCTTATAAATAACTTAAAAATTGTGCAAGATTCAATTTACATTATTTGCACTTACAAATTTAATATTAGAAGTTACAGAAATTAGTCGTATAATATGCAACTTTTTCGTTTTTAAAAATTTGGTTGCAACAAATATAGAAAATGTTGCATAACAGCTGAGCATTAGTTCAAAAATTTTACAAATTTAATATTAAATATTGCAATTCTCAAAATAATTAAAAAGTTACAAGCTTTTTAATATTTCTACAAAATTATATAGATTACTTATAAGTGAGTGGGTAATTTTATGGGAAGCTTTATTCTTAGTAGGTTGAGTATTTTTATCATTGTTTGTTTTTTTTTTTTTAAAAAATCTCAAAGTAAATGAGTAAAATAAAAAATATAAATTTTAATGAAAAGCTGTCAATCCAACTAGGAAGACACTCAATCACTAAAAAAGTAAACTTTTTGTAGAATTACCTTGAGTGAATTTTGAAGCATGTCATCATATAGCAACATTTCTCAAAAGATTTATAAAATATTTTATTAAAATAATATTTTTTTCCTAAATTAATTGTAACATACACTTTTGACTTTTAATTTTTTAATGATGTAATACATTTATTGTTAATGTAAAATATTTTACTCTGATAACGGATCAAATTTAAATTTGAAATTGTCATTATAAATAAAATTTTCACTATCATCTACTCATATATTGTCATGTCATTCAAAAACTGTTAAAGCTTTTTTACTATTGATAAAAAATTTTAATTACTCTTAAGTTTTTTAATGATGTGACATCTTTTTATTCCTTGATAGTGTGAAATATTTTATATTAATAATAAATCAAATTCAAACGCTTCATGAAAGAGTTGTATAATTTATATAAAAAAATTACAAATTCTTTCATAAGAAGTTGTAAACTTCTTTAAAAGAGTTATAAAATTACTTATCCTCATAACAGTTTTTATACAAATTTAATAAAGATTCTTGCAAAAATAGTCATATGCTTGCTATTGATGGCAAAAAGAGGGAACGGAGTAGAAGTCCCATATTAATGAGAAGTCGCGTGATCTTATACTTTATAAGGCATGGGTACAGCCCTCTTAAATGTAGAGGTGCCTTTTGGGGAGAAGGAGGGCAATGACCATCGCCCCAAGAGGACAAAACCATGTAAGCACACTTGGTGCACCTAATCGCTAAGCCCAATGTGGATAATACCTCATGCGTGAGGCAAGGCTCATTCTGACTGTCAACATTTTTGGCATACCTGGTGGGACTCGTTTGTCTTCTGGTTATTTCTATTTTCTAGGTCCATCTATGCTGCAGCCATAATGGCTAGAGGAAAAGCTGTCAAGAAGTCTGGTGCCCCCGATAACCAGTTGGAAGGCCATATTGCAAGCTCCTCTATCGTTAGAATTGCTAACGGTTTGGTCCCCCAGTTCACCGCCAACCTGCTGTCATTGTCCTTGAGACCAATGAAGCACAAACATGGCACCAGTGCTAGGAAGCATTTGAGGGTTTGATAAGGAGGATGATTGAAGCATTCCAAATGCTGGCTTAAGCACAAACTCAAGATGTGCAAAGGCAGGCTGAAGTCGTCGCACCCAGAAACGTCTCCTAGCAGCAACGAGCTGGAACTTTGAATAGAACTAGTCACGAACATGTTTTAGGTCATCATCCGCATGATGAGGAGGATGCAAGAAGCCGCTAGGCTTCCAATCAAAAGTTTGAAGGATTGCCATTGTTGGTGGAAAAGTTGTTCCAAAGGGTGAAATAACTAGAGGCACACCCTTGAATTTGAGATGACCAAAGTCACGCTAAGGAACGAACTCCCTTTTCCAAGAAAATCGAAATGGAGCCTCTCCCCCAAAAGCTCAAAATTCTTACCTTCCCATTATACAATGGGGACAGTGACCCTCGTAATCACTTGGACATGTTCAATGATCAAATGGATCTTTAGAAAAGTAATCCTCTGATCAAGTGCCATGTCTTTCTCATCACATTGGGAGACACCCCATGAGCCTAGTTTAGGAACCTCCCGGCCCGCAGTATTAACAGCTAGGAGGAATGTCAGTAAAAATTTCTTAACCACTACAGGGTGCTGAAGTGGTAGCTCGTGCCCCCTATCATCTCGCAACAATCTTTTAGCATAAGCATGAGTCTTTAAAAGATTACATTGCTAAGTTTAGGCACAAGATCAATAATGTGGAGGGCCCATCCGATGAGAGTATTTTGACGGCAATATCTGCTAGGCTTCACAAAAAGGGCAAGCTATATAAAATTATATACAAATCCCTAGTAGCAAACCTAGGAGAGTTCTACGATCGAGCTGCTAAACAAATCAAGTGAGAGGAGATTTTTGGTGCGAAAAAGTTTGAACTAGGTAGCCCAGGCCAAAATAAAAGGAGGAATAGTTATGAGGATGCAAAGACTGGCTTGAACCCCTAGATCGTGAAGAAGGCCAAGGCTAAGCGACCTCAACAATCTGCTCACCATGAGCACTACAGTGTCTTATCAGATACTCCTAATAGGATTTATGCAACAGAAAGGAATAGATAGGACTTTAGGACTCCCCTCCCTTATAGACTCCTCGTGCTAGCAAAAATACAAATAAATTCTATGCATATGACAACAAAGTGGGGCATAACACTTTGAATTGCTGAGCTCTCAAAGATGCTATTGAGGATCTGATCAAGAAGGGGCACTTGAGGGAGTACGTATTGCGGTTTGTAAAGCAACAGCCTCCCCAGCCTTAGCGGGGCCCCGAGCATGAGCCATCAGTTGTGGTGAGAACTATATGTTAATTCTGCCATATGTAAAAGTAGCCTAAGTCCTATGTTCGTTGGATTGGTGTAAATTTTTTGAAAAATGTCAACTTATTATCCATCTTTTGACAAGTGAAGTTTGCCATCCCTCCAGGAAAAATGTATCCTTTAAAAACCAAATTTTAATTTACGATAGAACATCACACTAATGCGACTTATTTTCTAATATCGTGTTAGTGCGACCAGTTAGGCATCACATTAGTGTAACCAATCCCCTAGTGTCTTGCTAATATGGTGACAACTTAAAGGTCATGCATGTGAGCTACTTTCTTAGCCACCGCATGCACACAGTGATCTTACCATATATGCGAACAACTTTCTTAGCCACTACATGTGTGCAACTTAAAACTCGTGCATGCGAGCCACTTTCTTAGCCACTGCATGCATACAACGATCTTACCATAATGTGAGCAAATTTCTTAGCCACTGCATGTGTGCAATTTAAGGCTCCTGCATACGAGCCATTTTCTTAGCCACTGTATGCATGCGACATAAATTTCACAGCTCTTATGCAACCAGATGCCTTAGTGCCATACGACCAACTTAATTAATATTTATCATTTGATAGTTGCAAGACGAGCAACCATGTACTTGAAGAAAAAGAAGAAGGAGATTTTATTTATTAAAAAGCCTTAATGAGGTACATTTACATCAAAAAGAGTCAAAATACAAGTTAGAGAAAGTCATAGCTAATTTCTTCTAGAAGAAAGATTGTCGCACATGGGGAAAGATCCCACCAATCAGAGGGCTAACCATTGAGAGATGAACCTTTGTCGACTGGAAACTCACAAGCTCGCTTAAGTCCCTAACTTTCTTTTTCCAGCCCCTTCCTCAGTAGGAAGCTCCTCCTTAGTTTCATTTTTGAAATCAGGAAGTTTGGAAAGGCCCACGAGGATGGTTGAAAAGGAGAAACCTCACAACCATAAGGACATAATCCAAGATCTATCTGAAATCTCTCCATATTACCAGAGAAGTATTGTCTTCAAAGCTTCTTATGCAGTAGACCATACATGCCTCACCCGGAAGGCAGAATGTCAGGAAATCAGGAGGTTTATTTGAAACTTCCATTTGGTCACTCTCTGAAGGAAGAAGAGGACTCCCCATGCCTTAAATAAACTTAGCTTGATCTTACCGAAGAATCCAGAAAGAACTCCCAACCACTCTCATTTAATGACTCAAAAGAAAACGAGGATAGCACACTAATAGTTGTAAAATGCATATTGTTTGGAAAAATAAAAAAATAGACTAACCCAAAAGACTTTAATTGAATAGTCACCCATGAGTAAGATTACGAATATCTTCTGATTTTTGAGTTGGAATAGGCTGAATAAGGATCCAACAGCAGAAGCTTATCCATACGGCCTTTTGAGTTTTGTAATGCCCTAGTTCACTGAAGTCACACCTCGCAAAAGGAAACAAATGAATGAGATAAAGACCAAAGCTACGGGATATCACAACAGAACGAGCTTTTGCCAGCAAAAGTCTAACTCCCAATCCACGAAGTGAACTGAGAGTTGGGGGCTAATGTTATCAGTAGAACTAGCATTACAGAGTGGGCTGGCAAAAGCCTAGAAGGAGTCAAGTTTGGCGGAAGAAACGAGCATGGCAAACCATGAGATCGTTGTGCAAGGAGTCCCAACTCACTAAAGGATTTAAGCTCACTGAATGAGCTCAAGGTCACGAAATGAGCATGATAGACCACGAGGCCACTATGCAAGGAGTCCCAGCTTGCTAAAGAATTTAAGCTCACTAAATGAGCTCGAGGTCGCGAACCAGCAGCAGTCTCAATGTATGAGCTCTAGCACGCTAGGATGAAGTCTTACCTAGCTAGAAGCCTACTGAGGTCGAGCATAAGGCCAATAGGCAACTTGCACCACCATTTTGCAAAATACAACCATTGGGCCCCACACATAGAAAGTAACCTACAGAAGCTAGTTTATAGTGCCCTAGGCAGTCTTATATATTTAATGTTTAATGTAATAAATATACAGTTTATTTAATTTCATGTGTACCCTTCCATATTTCTATAAATGAGGGGTTGGAACCATTGTAAAAAGGGTGAGGGGAAAAAGGGATAAGAGACTAATAGCAGAAACTCTGCCAAAAACCATAACCAAAGCTCTGTAAAAAACCCCTTCAGATTAATAAAACATCTCCATGGATATAAGGTCCGGTGCCTTTGGATTAGCTAACCCAGGTTAAACCCTTGTGTTTCAACCTTTCTCCTTTTCTCTCCCACTGTCTCTCATCACTCACTACCTCAACAATCAAGAAACAGTTTAGGTCCTGAAAGAACCCCTTTTGTTGGCTAGATTTAGGTGCATCCGAAATCTATCATCAATATTTTGGCACACCTAGTGGGACCCCCAAGCCTCGCTGTGCACAAGCCCACCCGACTTGGGGGGCTTATGTTGTTGATAAAAAGAGGGAAGGGAGTAGAAGTCCCACATTAATAAGAAGTCATGTGACCTTGTGCCTTATAGGACAGAGGTACGCCTTTCCTAAACATAGAGGTGCCTTCTGGGGAGAAGGAGGGCAATGACCCTCGCTCCAAGAGGACAAAACCATGTGGGCACACGTGGCACACCTAATCACTAAGCCCAAAGCAGACAATACTTCACTCGTGGGGCAAAGCTCATTTCAACCATCATCACTTACAAATCTCTTTTCATAAATAGTTGCAAGTTTTTTTCTTAGTAAATTGCAACTATTTTAAAGAAAGATGCATAATATTATATAAAATTTGCGAGACTAAATCCTTAAATTACAACTAAAAATTAGTCCTAATGCTTTCAAAAATATGTCGCAATTTTTTATAAAATTTATGTGCAAGAGCTTTAGCAACTATGTTGCAACAAAAATGTAATATCATTTTATTTTTACGAAAAACTTATAATTTTAATGTAATTATATTAAATTTGAATCAAATCAAATGTCAAATCAACAAAAAAATATTTAAAATTTTTCTAATTTTGTGTTAAAAAAAATACCGATGCTTTTTTTTTTCTTTCAAAATAGAATGTGATACCTTTGGGATTAGAAGTTGTCTCAAATGGTTTTATTGTGAATAATTAAAGCTACCTGATCCTGGGGCCAGGGCCCACTTAACCTTTCAAAGTATTATTTTAAGTCATATTACATTTATTTATTTTTTTAAATGAAAATTTCCTTTGACCTCTTGTTTGAAATGTTTAGGATTAAGATTTTATTTTATTTTTTTAAAATAAATATTTCAAATGATATTTAGATTTAAGGTAAAAATGAATTTATTTTATTTATTTTATAATTTTTTATTTTAATTATATTTGTACAATTATGGATTCATCAAATTTATCAAAGATTTCATTAGAATTCATTTCATTTGACATAAAATATATATTATATTAATAATTGTACTCTCATTCTAATATTTTTTTATCATAATACAATCAAATCTACCTTCGAAATGAATTTTATGTGTTTTTCAATCTGTTCCAAACAAAAGAATTCATTTGCAAAAGAATTGAAATCATTATTTTTTATATTATTTCCAAACATTGAAATTTATTTATAAATGAATTGAAATAATTTCTATTAAAATAAAATAAATTAAATTTCAGAAAATTCTATTCTGCACATAACATAAGTTGATCAGATGGGGTCCCTCAATTTCTTTTAGAAATTAAGAGTATAAATTTAGAAAATAAATCCATTTTTTAATTAAAATGATGGATTTCAATAAAATTGTTGATCTTAAAATAAAAAATTATACCTTTATGTCTATCAATTAAATTTAAAAGAAATTGACAAGTAATAAAGAAAAGTGTGTTATTCGATAGGTTTTTTTTGTTTTTTTGTTCACTGACAGATAATGCTAATCATATTTAATGAACATTTATGCTTCCAACTAAATCTAAGTCCACTAGATTGGTTGACTCTGTTACACTTTGATCTATCTTAAATACTAATTAAGGATGCAAAATGAAAACTATCTTATATGATACTAGCTGCAAATTTTATCGTTGATTCATACATTTTAAAAAATATACGTGCACACCTAGTTTGTTCATTTTATTTATCACACTAGAACTCATTGCAGTGTTTGAATAAAATCAACTTTTATGTTTTAAATAATTAGAACTAATTTAACTTAAATTATTTTATGTGTGCAAAATAAGAATAATGTAAGAAATAATAAGAAACACTGCTCTCTAACACTTTCTTCTGCAATCACTAAACACTTTTTACTTAATAATTGAAAGAAGAATACATTGAATTCTTAATATGTTACATACTTTTTAAACCCATAATGATGAATAGAATTTTCTATAATATTTTATTTACAATTAATTATAACATTTTTTTCAATTTAAAATTTTTTAATCAATTATTATTATAATAGTGAATAACTCGGCCCCTTGAAGAAAAAACTTCTAGCTCTTGCCCTTGACCTCGCCTATGGTCTGTAACATGCACACTTTTTGCTCACCTTCTAGCTGAATATCTCATTTTTTCCCATGCCTATGACTAAATTAGGTAATGATTTGGTAGGTGGTAAAAATTTTTATGAGTTTTTATAAAAATTTAACATAAATTATAAAAGTTGTAATTTTTTTTTATAAACTCATGTATTTTTCTCCCAAAAAGTTGTAAGTATACAAAATTTATATGTAACAAGTATAGAAAAAAATTATAATTCCATTATTTTAAAATTAATAATTTTTTTTGAGAATTTCACATTTTTATATAAAAATTGTCACTTCCAATAAAAAAAGTAATGGAATATGTGAAGATTTTTTACAAAACTTATAAAGCATATATCAATGCAAGTGTTCTTTGGAGGTATAAACCCTAAAATAGCACAATGTGAAAATTTAAATCACGTTCTTTTACTATTCATGTGGCATCCGTTTAAGCTTTCTCACAACACATCTAAGGATACGATTGAGCTAAA
This sequence comes from Saraca asoca, assembly GCA_026873985.1. Classification (NCBI taxonomy): domain Eukaryota; kingdom Viridiplantae; phylum Streptophyta; class Magnoliopsida; order Fabales; family Fabaceae; genus Saraca; species Saraca asoca. The sequence goes on from JANHAO010004008.1 coordinate 10,652, forward strand.
CATCTAATGGTTCATTTGGTGCATTGTTTAAGAGAGACATATACTATAAGTAAATATTATTATATTGTTTGAATATTATACAAGATTGTATAATAAAAACTGATTCAAGTAAGAAAATTATATAATTTAATTTGCATGGAATTTATAACACTAAGAAATAAATGGAAGAATATCGCACAAGTGTACACTCGTGGCATAAGGCTTCCTCACATTCTCTTATATTATGTGGCTTTCAATGAGGTGATCTAATAACAACGATAGACAAGGAGTGGAGATGGGACCTAGCCGATATAAATAAACCCTAATTGGCCTCCATCGCAAGCTAATAATAGTGTAAGCTACACTTTAGCTGCTGTTATGGGTATTTTCTGATACCGTGCAAAATGGACTAACAAAGGTTCAAAAGGAGATAGGTCTAGATGGAGAAAGCACAGCTCGCCTAAAGGCTGAGGCCGCAAAGCATAAGCCCAGATCATTACCCACAAGCCTGGAGCTTAGAACACAAAATGAGGCCAAGGCAGAAGCCTTAGCTTGCTAGAGACAAGCCCCAACTTGCACTGCCAATAGGTTGTCCTGTGCGAGCTTGAGCTCGCTCAACACAAGCCCAACATCAAAGGTCAACAACGACCCCAAGACAAGGGCCCTAGCTCATGAGAAAAAGTGTATCGCCCAACTAGAAGCCCACTAAGGTTAAACCTGAGGTAGACGTCCATTCATAGACCCAACTTATGGGGTCAATTTGCAAAGAGCAGCCTATAGGGCCCACCCATAAAAAGCAGTTTGCAAAAGTCGAATTGTAAAAGTCATACTTGTCACATATATTTTTATTATTTGATGTAACAGATTAACAAATTGTCAAATTACACTTGTAACCTCCTAGCCTCTATAAATAAGAGGAGGGAGATCAATGTAGAGGGAAGAAAATACACACTGTAACTTTGTTAAATTTTGTATAGAAATAAAACAATACCATGGACATAAGGACCAGTAATGTCTAGTTTTAGCCGAACCACATTAAAAAGTTTCCAGTGTCGATCTGGTTCTTCCTCCTTCTCCTTGTTTTAGTTGTTTCCCTACATTTCTACAACCGAAACGTAGCTTGGGGATACAAGAACTATTCAGGGTAACTGAGATTTGGGTTTATCAAATTTCACCATCAACATTTTAGTGCTAGAAGGAGAGCCCTAACTACATCTCTCTTTGGTATACTCTTTAGATGCAATGGCAAGAGGACGAACCACCAAGAGCACTTGTGTTGTCACTAGCCAACTCGAGGATCACATAAAGTAGTAAGGGTTATCATAGAGGGGCTTTGCCTTCCCTGCTACAGGTGCTTCTGTGCCTATAATAGATGCTATCACTGATATGCCACCATTAACCCTTCACTAGCCTGTTGCTCTTGAGACTAACAAAGTTCAAGTATGGCACTAATGTCAAGAGGCACTTAAAACATAGTGAAGGAGTTGGCTAATGTAGTTAGAGTGTTGGCTCGTGCTCAAACTTAGGGCATACAAAAACAAGTTAAGGCTACGGTGCCTGGAGAAGGGCTTCAACAACCAGAAATGCAACAAGAGAAGCCCCTAAGGTGGGAACTTCTGTAAGCTGGGTTTGTTCATTTGTATGATTGACAGTCAAGGTCAGAGGTCCATCGAGCTTGTAACAGCAATGATAGAGACAATCAGCAACATGAGAACTTGCATCGAGAGGAAGACAAAAATAGGACCTATCATGGAATCTCTTCCTCGTAGATTTAAGATTCCTAACATCCCATAATACAATAGGAATAATGATCCATATGACTACCTAGATGAGTTCAATGTCTAGATGGATCTCCAGACAACCAGCTTGCTGGTCAAATGTCGCATCTTCCTAACCACCCTCAGGAGAATACCACAGGCATGGCTCAGGAATCTTCCAGGTTATATCATTCACAGCTAGGAAGAATGCCAAGTGAGATTCCTCAGTTACTATAAGTCATTGAGAAGGAAGCTCGCACCGACTTATCATTTTGCAATAGTATTCCAACAAAAAGACAAGTCACTAAAAGATTACATCACCAAGTTTAGACATGAAGTCGATAATGTAGAAAATCCATCCGATGAAGGCATCCTCACAATGATTTCAGGTGGACTCTGTAAGGATAGGAAATTGTAAGAGGAGATATACAAGTCCCTAGTAAAGGACCTGAATGAATTTATGAGTGAGTTGTCAAAGAAATCATATGGGAAGAGACCTTTAGCTCGAAAAGGTTTGATTAGGGGAGCGAGAAGAATAACTGCAGCAGGAATAAAAGGAGTAATAGTGGGAATGAGAAAGAAAATCAAAATAGTGATTCTGGAAACCAGGCCGCAAAAAGGGCCAAGAATGAGTGATCTTAATATCAAGGTCACTTTGACAGCTATAGCACCCTATCAGACACTTGGGAGCACATTTTTGCAACTAAAAAGGATAGGGAGAATTTTGGGAAGTCTGCCCTTATAACAACTCCCAATAGATTCAGAAATATGAGCAAGTTCTATGCTTATCATGAAGAAGCCAGACATATGTGGTGCAATCTTTTGGATAAAGATCTTAGTAGCCCCAGCGGCCACAACATTAGTAGCCTTAATGGCTTTGAATCTTTTTTTTTAATATATGTTATTTTGATGTAAATAATGCATCCCAAATTAGTCTCAGAATTCTAATGTTATGTAATTTATGAATAAATTTTCAGGAAAGCCTAAACTTGGATTTGAATTTGGTAATCTCACATTACGTATTATTCTTTCCAAAGCTCGCAAAGCAAGAAATAGATTTTTCACTTAATATGATTGGGACTGAGACTGCCCGATCATTAGGATGCTATACTTTTACTCACTCCCCTAAAATGGAAGCGATCTCGCCCCTTTTTCATCCAGAAGCAAGTTATTCTTAAAGTTGAGGGAGTCAAGTTGTCTATTGAGCAGTGAGATTGTAATGGCTCAATTCTCTTGGCATGAGATCACTAACCTTTCAATGACACCAAGTCACCACCTTACGCATGCATACGACCAACATTTAGGTGTTATATGTATGCGATTGATTGCCAGCCATTTATGCTAAGGCTTCCCAGAGCTTAATCCAGTACTAATTGCTAGCCATTCGAGTTGAGGCCTCCAGAGCTCATTCCGGTACTAATTGCCAGCCATTCAAGTTGAGGCCCCCTAGAGCTCATTTTGGTACTCAAACACATTACCTTGCTCGGTAAATATATATTATCGTAGTCGACCGATAAATATCCATTATCTTGCTTGGCAAATATACATTGTTGTGAAGACTCGACAAATATACATTGCCTTATTTGAGCAAACATACAATACCAAGGATTACAAGTTGTTCGCAGCTCTCATGCGACCTATTGCTTGCAGCTCTTATGCAACCTATTATTCTCAACTCTCATGTGACCTATTTGATGTGCCATACGAAGAGCACCTAATTGCCCACTGAGCACTCAAACTTGTGCTAGCTAAAGCATAATCTAAGCATTTAACTTATTCTAATCAAGACATAGTTCTCATATGACTTGTCATGCTTCCATGCGATTGGCTGGCCATTCGACATAATACGTATCATTTGTAGTTATGATTTGCTAACTTATATAAATTCATATGATATACTTAGTATTTTATTTCATTATCTATCATATTTTGCTCGTTAAGGCCGATTGACTTCTCGGGTGCTTTTTTTACTTGACAACTATTGAGTTGTGATTTGCAGGAATCTGTCCATAATGGCCTATGTGTTATTTTCTATAAAGCATCCAACATGATGCATTTGGAAAGGCAAGGAAAAATATAAAGGTTCATTTAAGTCCCCCTTCAATTAGGTGAATTCAAACAAAGTCTAGGATTGAATGCAAAGTTCAAAAAAAAATTACAAAGTTGTATCTTGAGAAGCTTGATCCTTGCAAACTGAGTCCTGTTTGGGGGAAGGATCAACAGGGGGGCAAACAGATCATCCTTTGTTTGACTATTAGGGGTTGCCATGACCTGCAAGTTGCTTTCTCTTTGAATTACACCTTCGGCAAGAGGGACAGTGCTTGCAGACTTTGCACTTCAATCGGAAGAAGTAGCTCTCACAACTCACATAACTCTCCTCTCGAAGGCCTTTGTCTCGTTAAGAGCATCTTCCCTGAAAAAGGAAAAATCCATATTTGGGTGTCATTCCTACAAGGTGAATAGGAAGAGGAGGAGGTTTCAGATTCTACTTTCTTCACTGCCTTCACAACCAGCTCAGTGGTCTCAGCCATAACTTGAGGAACCTCTTCTTGTTTCAGAGTGATCTCCTTCCTGGCCACCTTAAGTTACTTCTCGACAGCCTCTACCTATTGAGCTGTAGCATCTTCTCACCGCATAATTGCCTCAACAACCTAAAGTGTCAAGTCTAAGTCATGTTTTACTATTGATAAATCCTCAATCACTTCATTAAGATTGGCTGTGATGGCCTCATGACTTGCCACCTCGTGAGATCAAGCACCCTCAGCTTCTCTTTCAGTGACGTCAGCATTCATTGCCTTATTCTCCAACTCTAGTGCCTTAGCGGTCGTAATAGCTAGGTCACCCTAAAGCTTGGCATTCCTTTCCTCCCAAGCCTGGAACATTTCTCCCATCTTTATCATTCCTAGCACACCCTGAAAAGTTAAATGGATCAATTCAGACTTAGAAGAAGAAAAATAATCAGGGTAAAAGGGCACTACTTACCAATAGGGTGTGACGAGTAGCATAGCACATCAGCCTTCCACTTGAGACCTCCTCTGCTTCCAACACTTGAGGACTAGTATATGGTCCCAAGATCGCCCCCACATTCCTGGTGGAGGCTCTTTGGCTGTGACTTTACAAGCCATCCGTTTCAAAGTGGTGGTGACCTTCTTCCCTTTGTTCATTTTTCATTTCTTGGTTGGGGGCTCGAATGGGGTCATGACCTTGACCACCTCGATTGCCCTAGGAAGCAAAATAGGGGCCAACTCTTGTGAAGGTGTCTCAATCAAAGCAAGAGGAGATTGATTTGCAACAACGAGAGTTGTAATAATGTCAAGACCTAATAAGGTCCTAGCAACTTCGAGATTTTTAGGCTCATCGGGAGGTGGCCTTTGAAGGATAAGTTTCACCATGTTCTCACAGTCTTTAAAATGTGTTGGACTGATTTCCCTAGTTCTGTGAGGTTTGATCTCTCTCGTGAGCTTAATGTCCAACACAGGAGCGAGCTGCTAGCAATGAATAAGATCATTGTCAAATCTCAGATCAATTTTTAGATTGCTTATTATAGCAAATTGGTCAAGTACCTCAGCCTCCTTAACCTCTAACATTGGTTTCTCCTTGCCAACCCCGACTACAAAAATTGAGATTGAACGTTAGAAATGATAATATGAATTCATGATAACTTACTTGAGCTCAGCTTGCTTACTAAGTGTTAGCATAAATCGAAGCTACAAAAAGGAGCAAAGATGGGCACAAAATGTAGAACCAATTGGTCTTATAATTCCCTACGTTTGATTTTCCCTTAGCATCCCCTCGAGGCAAAACCCTTTTGAAATCAATATGCTAAGCCAAGAGGTAATAAATCCCATCCAGATAGCCCATACTCCTAATTAAATAAAGGTGGCACAAAACTCTTGCAAATGATGGGGGAAGATTATTTCTCAAGTACACAAGTGCAAGAGAAATTAGTTGAGAGTAGGAGTTTAAGGTCAGTTGGAATGGGAAAAGTTTCAATGTATTTAGGAAATTAATTATGTACGGATGAACTGGGAATCTAAGCCTAATAGTGAGATGTTGGGTACTAGCGACAATGAATCCTCGAGAAGGATAGGTCGTGTGGTCAGCAGCAAAAGGTGCCATAAAATGGCAACCCTAGGGAAGCGATAATGTTTAACTATGTTCCAAAGTCTGTTCAGCTCGATGGTTGAAGGGTAATGATTAAAGAACGAGTGGTTTGAAGATCTCTCAGCATCCCGCTGTCCCTCACTAGGGTCAGGTTATGGAACAGGTTGTTTAGCAACCTCACCCCCCTAGAGGTCATTTCAACCGAGGTGAATACCAGCTCCTCACTTTGAACTGGGGAGTTAGGCTTTTCATTGCTTCATATTTGGTGACTTCGATGTTTATGAACTGCAGTCATCTATATAAAACGACAAATAATCAAGTCACTTCAAGTAGACCATATAAGAAAAGCTAAAGCTTCTCTTTTCTAGACAAAAAATTTCCTATGCAGTAAATTACACACACCTAAAACCACCATATCAAAGATCTAGACTACTAAGAATTTGAAGGGATAACCGATGAAGCCTATCAGACTACTAAACCCTAGGAAGGTTGAAAGCTAAATCTAACTATCTACAGCCCAGAAATTAGCTAACAATTCTCAATAGCAAAAAAGGCACTCACCACTAGGTCAGGCAATGCGATATTAGAAACTCATAAAATAGTGACATTATAAAGGCAAAAGTCCTGAGAGAGCTTACCATGTCAAAAGATTGAGTTAGATTCCACAATGGATGGACACAAAAAAGTATTTCGAGTGAAATGATTAGTCCACAACATCAACAATGGTAGGATCAATGGAGTAGGAAAGTGAAATTGGAGGAAACAATTCAAGAACTGGTGAGGCAAAACATCAGTTTTCAAAAAATAAAAGGGAAAAAGATGGGTTTTCTCATCTAAAATGTCTCTGGTAGCATTAACCATTCGATTTAGAAACTTTTCAACTACTCAAGATCTGACAATTTAGAAAATAACTGGGCTTGATCATCACTGAACTGGCAACCATGGGAAAGTGCACATAATTAATGCAGTAATGATGGTATGGGTAGGAGAAATGATGAAATAAAAACTTGAATGACAACATGACACATTGCAGTCTCTAGCTTTGCCAGCAAACTACAACTTCCAGTCCCCAAAGTGAACTAAGAGTTAGGGGGCTAATGTTATGGGTGTTTTCTGGTACCATGCAAAATGGGCTGGCAAAGGACCAAAAGGAGATAGGTCTAAATGGAAAAAGCCAAGCTCACCTAAAGGCCGAGGTCATAAAGCATAAACCGCAGATCACCAACCGTGAGCCCAGAGCTCAGAACATAAAATGAGGCTACGGCAAAAGCCTTAGCTTACTAGAAACGAGCCCTAACTCGTGCAGCCAATAGGTTGTCCTATGCGAGCTCGAGATTGCTGAACATGAGCCCAATATCAAAGGTCAGCAACAACCCCAGGACAAAGGTCCCAGCTCATGGGACAAAGTACATTGCCCAGCTAGAAGCCCACTGAGGTTAAACCTAAGGTAGACATCCATTCACAAACCTAACTTGTGTGTTCAGTCTATAAAGAGTAGCTTGTAGGGCCTGCCCACAGAAAGCAGTTTGCAAAAGCCAAACTGCAAAAGCCATACTTGTCACATACATTTATTATTTGATGTCGCTAATTTACAAATTATCAAATTATACTTGTAACCTCCTAGCCTCTATATATAGGAGGAGGGAGATCATTGTAGGGAAAGAAAATACATACTGTAACTCTGCCAAATCTTTTATAGAAAAAAATAATACTGTAGACATGGGGACCAGTAATGTCTAGTTTTAGCTAAACCACGTTAAAAAGCTTCCAGTGTTGATCTGGTTCTTCCTCCTTCTCATTACTTTAGTTGTTTCACTGCATTTCTACAATTGGAATGTAGCTTAGGGATACAAGAACTATTTGGGTTGACAGAGATTTGGATTTACCAAACTTCACCATCAACAACTGCCAAATACATTAATCTACAATTAGGTTTCCATAAGTCTATAATAAGTAATATATCACTTTATCAAACCTAGGCTCCAGAAAATAAATCTATTGGATCATTATTTAGCATGCTCTATCAAAAATAAAATACTTACTAATAATGGTAGTCCACACAAAAAATTTCTCATATTTTCCCACTTGGGTATCATTAATTGTAATGATTTTATTTTAAAACATGAAAATGACTCTCGGATTGAATACAAAATTTAGAACACATCATCACAATTTTAAATACACATAATCCAAGAAATGATACCTAAAATACATCTCAGTTTAAAGTAGCCTAACAATATTGAAGCATGGTATAATTACATTATTATCAATGCAAAACTTTCTCTGGTTACTATTGTAGAAATACACATAAATTAAAATTAATCAAAACACACAATAAAATATAAAATAGAAAATATAAGAAAAGAAATTAAAGTCAATAACAATGAGTTGAGGTGAGTCGTCATTTTCTTTAATGCGATTTGGCTTCACTATTGGAGATTTTTCCTCGAGTGATGTAGATGACCTTGACATGTTCACCTCTAGGATACAACAACTTAAGCTATCATTCACTACAAAAAAAAATTGTTTTCAGTGACAACAAAAGTTGTCACTAAATTATAGTAATTTGTCACAAAAGTTTTTAGTGACAACAATATTTTCATACAAAAAAAATCCCGTCATTTAAATTTTTTATGACAACAAATGATGCTTGTCATTGAAAGTTTCGATTTTGTGATAAGGTTTGTTGTCACAATAAGTTGCTATTTTTTGTGATGATTAAATATATTGTCACTAAAAATCATGTTAGTAATGAATTTTCTTATCATTATAAGGTTAATATTTAGTGACAAAAAATAATTATCACTATACAATAAACAACTTTTGACCATTTAGAAAATTACTAAACTTGCAAACTCTAGGAATTGAACACAAGACCTTATGTATGGATTAATTGCCTTAACCACTAGTACAAGCTTGTCCTTTATTTTAGAATTACCATTCAATCCATGTAAACTATTATTTTTTATTTTGATTTCTTAAATTTTTAAGTGTACATTTATTTTTTTGGCTTGCAAATAAACTTTGGCATTTGGATTTTTTTTAAAAAAATAATTTTTATTAAATCTTGATATTTTATTTAATATATCATTGAACCATTCTTATTTAATAAATATCATTGATATTTATAATCAAAAAATTTAAAATTTCCAATGTTATAAAATAATTGTTTATATGTATTTATAAAAGTTATATTTAAAAATTTTAAAATACTATTTTGAATTTTTTTAATAGATATAAGTAATATTTGTGAGAACCAATATCATCACTAAAACCTTTTTTAATGACAACATATTTAAGTCATCATTAAAAGCAAAATATTTGTGACAACTAATATTATCACTAAAGCTTTTTTTAGTGTCAACAAATTTATGTCATCATTATTTGTCACAATGAATATTATCACTAAATTTTTTTCAGTGTCTACATATTTATCTCGTCACTAAATCTTTTTTAGTGACAGTAAATGTTGTCACTAAAAACATACTATTTTCTCACTAACTTCAAATTTTTAGGAAGTACAAAAATTAATTTTTAGTGACAAATATTATGACAAGAAATAAACTTGTCACTAAAAATTATTGTTTTTGTTACTATAAATAAATTTTGTCCCTAATATTGTTGGTTTAGTGGCAACAGTGAAGTATTGTCACTAAAGTATTATTTTCTATCACAAGAATAACACTTGTTATTGAATTTTTGTCACTAAAAATCAAATTTCTTATAGTGATTGGTTTTATTCCATGTATTCACGCATAGATTGTGAGATACAATCCTTTCTTCCAACACCTTCCTTTGCCGAATAAAAATATTGTGTTTGTAGAAATTAACAAGAGAAAGTAAGAGAGTTGTATCTAAGAAGTGAAAGTGTGAGGGGTTTATAAAGTCATATGACAGTTGCCAAGAGTGGTAAAGATAATATGCTAAACTATCTAATTTAATAGCTAGTGAGTCCAGGTTGAATCCATAGAGAATGATGATTTACTTTAATGTATTTATAGTGTGAAATGCAGGTGTTGGATATCTAATTATAATAGGAATTTAATCAAATAGTATAAATATAAGGAAAATAGAAACAAGACAAAAGGAAAATTGATAGAGAAAAGCTCAATCCAAGGGACTCATGCAACCAATTTAGTGATTGTTCCTTGACACTATTATTTTATTCCCTCATTGACCACTTAACCAAGAAAATAATTAAGTCCAATACATAATTAATTCTTGTTAATTTCTTCCTAAAATTTCCAACTAAGCCTAGCATCAAATCGATCCTTATTACTAAATCAGTTGAAGCCCAACACTTTAACCACTTTACTAATAACATTAAGTTTTGAAAATACCAAGTCGAATTAATTAAATTACCCCAGCAACAAAATTAACTAATTACCCTTAATTCTCTAGGAAAATTAACTTACCTCAGTAATAAATTAAAACTTTATTACTATCCCATAGCAAAACAGCCACATATGATAGAAAGGATTTTAGCCAAATTGACTAATTACATTTACATGTATTTTGGTATATATAAGTAATCAATAATATTAGAGTTCAATTAAAACTTCAAGTGCTTGACTTTATTTGCCATTATTTTTATGCTTCATATGATAGAAAGGTTTTTAGTTGAATTAACTAATTACATTTATGTGTATATTGTTTCAATCAAATGGTTAGACGAGTGAACAAAATCAAGACTCATCTAATGCTAGTACCCATGGCAAAGATTTTACTAATGTTGAAGGTGATGATTTTGATGATGTAGTTAGTTTACACAATATCTAGCACTTGTTAGGAGTTTATTTTGCACAAACACAAATTTGCTAGTGCATAGATTTTGATGATTTTGGGACAGCACATGATGTAGTTAGTTTAGACAAATGGCTAGTGCTTAAGGGGATGATTTTGATGTAGGTAGTTTAGACAACATCTACCTTTGTTTTTTTATTTTGAGCATGCACATGGCAAATCTTCTATGGATTATAAAAGGATTAGAACTTATGTTAATGAAAGTGAATGATTTTGGATTTGTAGAAAATAAAAAGATTTATTTAAATATTTTAGAAATTGTATTTGTTATGTTCCTATTTTTAAGGAACATCAATTGTATAGGATCTGTAGCCTCTATAACCTAATTCTATGTAATGTATTCAGCATCTTTTCTTAAAAAAAATTTATTTTCTTTCTATCTTATGTTGTGCTATTGTGTTTATGGTATTAGAGCTAGGTTTGATTCAAGCCTAGCCTAAAAATCATTTGTTTCTGAGGGTTCTAGTAAATGATACAGAATCATAGATCTTACCCTTATTCCTTTAAGGGAATATACATACACCTTTGTTTAATATGAATTCTTCTTTTCTATTTAACAAGACTATAATTTATTGCCTTATATTGAGGGGTGCAGCAAATAATTAATCTATATAATATGCAAACAGTAGAAACAAAGTATTGTGTAATAAGATCTTAGATGTAGAAGTAGAAAAGTAGAAATTAAAAGCATAGATTTTTGAAGTAATTTAACTTGAATTGAAATCATAATTCAAGTCTACTGCACTGAATCATTCCTTAAACGGAAGATCACTTTATTAAGAAAACTATCAAGATTGAACAGGGCACCTAAAATGCCAATTTAAAAACCCAAGAATTACATAGGTTTCTTGCTAACCTAAGAAAAATCACAAGAATTGAAACAAGCTCTTGCTAACCCAAACAACACTTCTATTAATCTAGAAAACTTAAAAGAAAAAAAAAAATGAAATAGATAAAGGCAAAGTAAGAAAATACAATACCAACAATTTGAGATAAATCTCAAACAGCCAAGATGAATTCAGTAGAGCTTTGATTCAATATCTCTTGAATAATTTGAGAAAGTAGTGAGATAAAAGCTAATCTTATTTTGCTTAATTTTCTCATAGAGTTTCACACTTGAAGGAGAAGGAAAACTAAAAAACTATTAAAAAATTGAAGGTAGTTGGGCTTTTGTAACTACTGTAATCGACTGCGATAGAATAACTAACTTTCAGTTGATGAATCGATTTAAAGTAGTTACAACTAATGAATTGGTTTAGTAATCGAATCATAGTCCTTTGACATCAAGTCTTGAATCAATTACTAAATTGTTTCAGGCAAAATTCCTAACCTTTAGTAAAAAGTATTTTTCAAAACTTTCTTCATGAATTGATTGATGAATCAATTCAAATATGATTTTTCACAAGTTCTTCTGTGAATTGATGCTTGAATCAATTCATAAGGTAAAAAACAGTTGCATAAAATTTGTTCTTGTGAAAAGATCTTTAAAAAAACTTTATTTGAAAAATATCTTCAAGTGGTTATTTGTATCCTATAAAAATAATTGAATCAAATCTCATTTGAAATCATTTACAAAATATCCTATAAAAATAAAAATAATTCCTGAATCTATTCTTGCATTTCTTGAATCACTTCTTTGAACCGACAAAGCAAATCAAAATACTAAAATGTATTGTCACATAAAATTATTTTTCAACATTAAAACCAAAAAAAATATGTAGTTAGAGTGACTTGGGCTAACAATCTCCCCTCTTTTTGATGGTGACAAACAATTTTAGATGAGGTTCAAAGTTAAAAAAAAAATTAATGGAGGATATCAAGATATCATCCAATATCATCTAAAATGGAGCTTTTGAGCTTTTTCTTCCCCTTTTGGAACATTAAAAAGAAATAAAGTATAGTAATAAGCATATAGAGTAGAATAAAAATTCATAGCTCCCCTTGAATTATTAACTAAATCATTTAAAAAGAAAACATTTGTAATAAAAGTATATTCAAAATTGAGATAGTAGTTCTAAAATTGATAAAGTTTAGTCTCAAATCGATTAGGGAATCAATTCGTGCATACAGACATAATTTTTTTGAAATTTTGAATCAAATAGAAACATTGAAAATTCCTCTGAATCGATTCTAGAATCAATTTGGAATTCAAATTTTTGAGCTATGAATCGATTCTAGAATTAATTCAAATACTCAAATTAATCTTGGAAAAATTGAGAATCGATTCTGGATTTGATTCAAGTTCTAGAAATAAGTTTTTATATACAAATGAACCAGATTTTGCTATTAATTTTTGTACCTTAAATCCTTAAAGCATATGCTTGTAAAACAAACTTAAGAAACTCCGATGCTTGAGTTAGATTTTGCATTTGAAAATCAATTGTAAAAAATAAAAAAATCAAGAACTATTAAGAATTTAAAAAACACACAGCAAACAATGGAAAACAAATAGAAAAATTGACTAATTTAGATCACTTTCTTCAAGGTTCATTATTCTAATTTCTCTTCTAATGAACACAAATCTCTTTTTATCTAAAGGCTTTGTAAAAATGTCAGCTAATTGAAAATCTGTTTGAACAAAATCAATTGAAATATCTCCCTTTTGAAGATGAACTCTTAAAAAGTGGTGTTTGATTTGAATGTGCTTAGTCTTAGAGTGCATTATAGGGTTTTTGGTAACATTTATGGCACTTGTGTTGTCACAAAGTATTGGAATTTTCTCAAATTTTACTCTATAGACTGAAAGCTATTGTTTTGTCCAGAGAATCTGGGCATAACAACTTCCAACAACTAGGTACTCTACCTCAGTAGTAGATAAAGCAAGATAGTTTTGCTTTTTACATGACCATAAAATCAATGAATGACCAATGAATTGACAAGCACTACTAGTACTCTTCCTATCTATTTAACTCCCTGCATAATCTGCATCAGAATATCCTAAAAGACTACAACTATCAAAATTAGGGCACCAAAGTGCTAAATGTTTGGTTCCTACTAGATATCTGAAAATCCTTTTAATTGCTGATAGGTGTGACTCCTTTGGGTTAGTTTGATATCTTGCACATACAAAAACACTAAGCATAATGTTAGGCCTACTAGCAATCAAACATAACAAACTACCTACCATCCCTCTAAATAGAGTAGGATCTACACTTTTACCATTCAAATCATGATCTAATTTTAGAGATGGACTCATAGGTGTGCTTATGGGTTTACATTTATCAAGCTAAAATTTCTTTAGCAATTTAAGAGTATATTTAGTTTGACATAAAAATATACCTTTGGTTGATTGTTTAATTTGTAGGCCAAGGAAAAAGGTCAACTCCCCCATCATGGACATCTCAAATTCGTTTTGCATTAACTTTGAGAAATTTTTGCATAATTGCTCATTTATAGAGCCAAAAATAATGTCATCTACATAAATTTGTACAAGTAGAATATCTTTACCCTTTTCAAATATAAAAAGTGTTGTATAAAGCCTTTATGTATTAAAAACTAAGTCTGTCGTACCAGGCTCTAGGTGCCTGTTTCAGACCATATAAGGCTTTTTATAACTTAAAAGCATGGTTTAGATTTAGGGGGTCTTCAAAACCTGGGAGCTATTGTACATACATGTCTTCTAAAATGTATCCATTTAGAACAACACTTTTAACATCCATCTAGTAAAGTTTGAAATTTCTTGTACAAGCAAATGCCAACAACATTCTAATGGCTTCTAGTCTAGCTAC
>JANHAO010004009.1:0-24986 GCA_026873985.1 Saraca asoca
ATAATAATAATAATAATAATAAGGAAAAAATATAATTTATCTACTTATGGTACGATCTTTGTTTCAATTTATTCATTTTTAGTTTAAACTGTCGCAAAGAGGCAACACGTGGTATACACTATTAACATTTTGTCCTTCTGTACTAATTTTTTTATCCAAATTTAATATATTTAGTCACGTGATAGTTATATACTTCTTAATTAGTCTTAATTTGACTCTAGTTGCATCTCATCATTTCCAATTTTTTGCCTAAATCCAAAACTCTATAAAATCAAAGCTAAATTTTTCTTTAAAGTTTTGGATTTAGATAAAAAAAAAAAGAAATTGGGAATGATAGGGTGTAATCAGGATCAAATTATGGCTAATTAGGAAGCACATAATTGGCATATGATGAAATCTGTTAGATTTGGACAGAAAATTAACACATGTGGATAAAGTGTTAATGGTACAAATTACAGGTTACCTCTTTAAGACACTTTAAATCACAAACAAATAAAATGAAACTAAGATTATACCAGTATCGGTAAAAATATATATTTTTTCTAATAATAATAATAATAATACCTTACAAGATTTAATTTTTTAAAGCTATATAATTTTCTTAATATTATAACAGCTGTGGCATTTACCCTAATCCAAATCTTATTATGTAGTGAGTGTAATTTACTCACTACTATAGGGAGATAAGTGAGAAGAATTTTTAATTTTTTTTTATTTTTCTTTTCCTTTTCAATTCAAATCGTGAATAAAAATTTTAAATTTTTTTAATCTTCTTCTAAGTCAAAATGTTTCTCTTTTATCCATTTAAATAATTTATATATAAATTAACAATTACTTTTATATAAAAATAAAATATTTATCCACACATCAATGCATGATTAATAATATTTAATTTTGATTTGGTAGATAAAGTCTATCTAAAAATTCTCACTCTTTAAATTTTTATATTTTAAAATATCAAATAGTAAATTTGATATTTCATAGTTTTCCTTTGAAATTTTTATTGCTTTTGAGTATTTATCACAATTTTAATTTAAAATATTTTTGAAACTTCATAAAAAATATTTTTGAAATGTATATTTTCTTGAAAATAATATATTAGCTATGATAATACATGAACTCTTATTAATTAAATAATTAAATTTTTTGACATAAAATACTTAATTTAAATTTTTAAACAAAATAATTTATAAATAGATTCACTAGAGTATGAATATATTAAGAAAATATTTTCATAAAGATGAAAAAAATTGAAATGATATATTTAGTTAATTTGAAATATTAATATAATACCTTTATCAAATTAAAAAAAAACATAATATTCTCTTACAATTAATATGAATATAATTGTACCAATTATATAGTTATTTAATAGATAAAAATGTGATGATGGTTTGCCTATATTTTAATACATTATAATATATAATCTAAATTTGTATTACAAATTCTATCAAATAAAATTAATTAAACTTGTATATTATGTAGACTACAAGCAAGTTATATATAAACTAAATTATATGTCATGTGATATATGAATTTAATTAATTTTATTTGATAGTAATTTATAATATAAATTTAAATTATGAGTTACAATGTATTCAAATATAGACATACTATCATTATATTTTTACTTATTAGATGATTATATAATTGATATTATTATATTCATGTTAATTGTGAGAGAATACTATATTTCTTTTAATTTGATAAAATTTTTACATTAATATTTCAAATTAGTTAAATTTATGATTTGAATTTTTTTTATCTTTTTGAAAAAATTTTCTTAATATATTAATATTGAGGTGAATTTATTTATAAATTATTTTATTTAAAAATTTAAATTAACTACTTTATATTAGAAGATTTAATTATTAATTAACAAGAGTACATTTATTGTCATAATTAATATATTGTCTTTATTCAGAAATATTTTAAATTGCAATTGTGAAAGTGCTCAAAAATGATAAAAAATTTCAAAAAGAAAAATTATGAAATATCAAATTTAGTATTTGATATTTAAGGATAAAATAAAAATTTAAAGAATGAGAATTTTTATACAGACATTATCTATCAAATCAAGATTAAATATTACTAATCATATATTAATAAGTATTTTATTTCTATATAAATATAATTGTTTACTTATATATAAATTATTTAATTTCTATAAAGGAGAAGATATTTTGAATTAGAAGAAGATTAAAAAAAATTCAAAAGTTCTATTTATGACTTAAATTGGAATGAAAATGAAAATTAAGAGTTCTCACTCTCTATTTGGTGACAAGTGAAAGACACTCGCTGTATAGTGAGATTTAGATAGAGATGAGTGCTATAGGTTTAGTGGTTCCCATTGAAATATCGTTTCCAAGGCGTACATTCACTTCTAAGCTCTCAACGAAGCTTTAACCGATTAAAAAGCAGTCCCTTCAAGTTTAGAACAGGCAAATGGAGAAGCCTTTATAGTGATTGCTCAATCACAATCGAAAAATCCTTTGAGAATCTCACTCAAAGAAGAAAAACAAAGAGTTCAACCATTCTTTCTAACCTAGGTAAGGATAACCTTAGAAAACCTAAAAGTGTTTGAGTTGATATGATTGAAATTGAAAGAATTCAGCGGTTTAAATTACAAATGGAACCTTTATAGGTATGAATTCACTCAAACCTAGCTCAAATTAAAGAAATCAAGTAAAGAATTGAAGCATAGATGATATGGGTAGAATTTTCCTCTAAGATATTAGGGTTTCACAATGATGAAGTGTATGAAATAGCTATTTGAAGTGAGTAGGAATGACACAAAGTAAAATGACTATTATTTCAAAAATTACCCTTACGAATCAAAATTGTGTTTGTGATCATGAATTCAAAATTTGAATTGCGATTAGAATCGCGATCATAATTGTGAAGATCCAGTTCAAAGCCATTCGATTCGAATTATAGAAATACAGTGTAAAAGCTTATTCATATCACCTTAAATTGCAAATTCTTTGGCATCTGTGAGAAGCTTGCGATTAAAATTGCAAAAATATAATTGAAATGCTAATTTGAATCACTAGATTTGGAAACTCTCTAGCATTTGCCTTGTTGCTATGATTATGATTGTAAGCACAGGTTAAAAGTGCTGAACTGAATCGTAGAGTTAGAGTTTGAATTTTTTTTTAAAAATTCATTTTTAAATAATTTAAAAACATTTTAAACCTTATATTTTGATCCAAAAGCATGTTTTAAAGTTCAAAAAATTTGATAAATCATTTAAGAATATATTGGAATGTTTTTGATGAAATTTTTCAAAAGCTTTTTTAGTAAACTCATTGGGCAAACCTTCCAAAAATGATTCCAAAATTTGAACTAAATTCTAATAAACCTATACTGTTATATTTTGATTAAAACAAGGCCTAAGCTAAGTCTTCATCAATAGAACCAAGGCCATCCAATATTGATTTATTAGAAATAAAAAGATAAGCCTAGCCAAAATCGTTTATTATCATCAAAATACAAATTAACTCATTTAAAAGATATGGGCTTAAGGTCAATAGAAATATTTTCCATTAGATGATGGTCAACTCATGAGAAAGTCGATAATATGTTAGAGGTTTTGTGCTCAAATTTCCTTACTGTCAATGTAAAAAAGGAAAAGAAAAAGAAAAAAAAAAAAAGAAGAGAGCAGAGGTGGGTAAAGAAGGGGGAGTTGTTTTATTCTTCTTAGTTTACGAAGAGACTTTGTCTTGGGAGCGCTAAATAGTCAAACTCCTTAAAATAATATTTTTATTAGAAAAAGAGAGACAATTCAATCATATCTTTTTATATTACAATGTAATTTATTTTTTGATAGTAAAAAACTACTTTTCGAGTTACTTTGTTATATACTAAATTTTAAATATATTTTTTATTAATAGTACTCACACAACTACTATTCATAATTATTACGTATGAAATTGTAAAATACATAAATTCTAGGGGCCAACCTATATTTTTTTTTACAAATTTTTTTCTATATATATAAAGTCAAAATTTTAAAAATATTTTAGAGGATACGGCATCATTACAAGAAAAATGAAAAACAAAAATTTTGATTTTAAATTTGATTCCTCTGAATATAAAACTTTTATGTTAAAGAATAAGAATATGACATGTTATTCAAAAAGTAGTAGTAATTAAATTTTTTTATCAATCATAAAAATTTTAATAATTTTAAATAACATGACAATATATAAATAAATGGTAGCGATGATAGATCAAATTTAAATCCAAACTTTTATCTCCCTAAATGGGTAGCGGATATTTCATACTTCAACTTGTATGATAACTTGCAGTAAGTTATGATTTTTTTTTTCTTTGCATTAAGACAAGAAATATAAGGATTTTTTTTTTTAAGTGGCATAGGCAATCACTCACTCACGCAAACACATATATTATACTTTTTCTTATCCAACTAAGCTTTAATATATTCTAGTTCCCAAGCACATTTTTTATGCATTAAATGTGAGAAATTGAAAAAAAAAATAGTCAATTAACTTGATCTATTACATCATGTCATAAAACATTTATATTTATACAAAATAATCAATGCATAAAATAATTCACGCATATGATATTGTATGTAAATCCATTATAGTGAATCATCCATAGTAGGTACACTCCTGATATGCCTTAGAAGAGAAAGGGAGAGGGAAAGAACTATTTTGAAGCCATAATGGGGCTGTTACAACTTTGTATAGGGTATAAGTAAAAACTTGCTTTATTATAACCTTATTGGGCCAACTAATCCATCATCATTAGTCCATTTACAAGGCTCACATTACTAAAATCCATTATTGGTCTAGGTGTCAATTTAGGCCCAATAGTTTAATCATATATTAATTGACCCATCTTACTTTATTGTTATGACATTTAATTAACCACCTAATTCAATATATAATTAAACTATGGTGTTCAATTTAGGAAATTCTAACAATCTCCCACTTGGACAATATAGTCTAACAAACGAGAAATTATATTATAATATGTGGCTATAACAATGAATATCAAGAACAATCGTGACATCATTACAATCAAAGGTCAAGCATAAGTACCCAATAATGTAGATCATCATATCTGATATAGCTGCTAATGTCATATATGTCTTGAACACTTATGTTCCAACAAGCAAAATATAATGTGGAATATGTGAGTAACTAGACATACATATCAAAATATGATCATATGTATATTTTTACAAAATGGTCAATGTATCAATCCAAGAAGCTCAAGCAAGAATAAATATCAAACAACAATGAGACAAGGTCTACATATTTTCATTGATATGCCATAAACAAATGTACACAATTGATAATGTCATATAAACATATATATGAAATATATAGTAATATCATTAACAGTTCACCAATCTTGAGATAACAAGGACAATAGTTCTTCATTTCACTAAGAAACATGAAACTCTCACTAACCTTAACACCAAAAGGCTTAGCCAAATCCATTCTAGTCACTTGTTCGAGAACAATTCAACACTTAAGTCTTTGGTTAGTGGATTCACAAGTATACGATCTATGGCAACATGCATAATGCTTATGCATTTTCTTTTTAACCAATTGATACTTAATATCAAAGTGCTTTGTAAAAGCAATACTTTCATTATTATTTTGAGATAAGTTCACTGTGGCAACACTGTTGCAACATATTGTCAAGGTTCTATATATGCTCTCTACAACTTTGAATCTATATATTATATTCCTTAACCAAATAGCCTCACAAGTGACTCCACAACATACAACGCACTCTACCTCCATAGTAGAGGTTGCTATAATTGACTATTTAATAGTTTCTATAACATAACTCCTTCTATCATCATAAAGATATATCCAGATTCAACTGTTGGTGTATGCCCTAAGAGCTAATCATAGGATGAGTATATGAGCATACATTATATTGTATTTTATTATATATATAAGGCATTTCAAACTATTATGTTTTTTTATTTTATATTTGCGTAATATGAATGAACATAATATTTGCCCCTAGGATAGTTGTTTCTATAAACACTATTCTTAAATGTCCCTAGTAAAGTATTATTGTGAATTGAGATAACAATGATATTTGGAGAGTCATATGTATGTTGGCTGATGACCGAATCTTATTGGTTATGGATATGAGATATCAAACCAAAATATGGTTACATATTAGAGAACATGTGTACTGGATAGGCCCGACATAAGAATGCTATATAGATCGTCATATGAGTGTCATAAGCAATTCTCATAGTGACAATGGTGTATGTGGTCCTTTGACATGAGATCATCATGGTTCTATACATGAGAAGTTATATACTTTGATACTGGCTAACGTCATCTATAATAGGATTGGCTATAAAGTTGATTATTGGGTATACTACCAATCATGCAGAGGGATATAAGTGACCTAGATGAGATTTTGTCCTTCTTTCATGAGAGGAGTGATATCTATGGGCATCTTGATTGAGTATGACTACAAAATGCATGACCATGCTCAAATGAGTCAATATGTGATATTGATCTCATTTGTTTTGGGTTAGTCAACTTAAAGATCAAGAAACACATAGATTGAACTATAAAGAACGTGACATGTTCCATGCATTGAGTTTGGTCTAGATATCAAGGACAAAGAGACTAGACTACATGGAAACATGGTCACAGAAAGGTTATGTTGAATCACTGACATTCTTATCACTTGGATAGTAGTGACGTGTTGCTAGATATCACTTAATATTTGTGATTCTAAAATATGATTTTAGGATCACTGCCAACATGATGGGAACTTAAAAGGTCACACACAAAGAGTGAGTAAAAAATTGGAGTTCTTGTAGTATTATTGGGACCACTTGTTAGATTAGATCTCCTAATTAGGATGGGCCAATATGATTAGGCTTTTACTAAAGTTATAATACATTGGATTGATTATTGGCTAGAACCACTCATTGGACCTAGCTAATAATTCAAGGCCAATGTATTCAACTATGATGATACATTGGACTAATTATTAACTAGAACCATTTATTGGACTTAGCCAATAATTCAAGGCCCATGTACTCAACTATCATGATACGTACATTGGATTGATTATTGACTAGAACCTCTCATTGGACCTAGCCAATAATCCAAGGCTAATATATCCAACTATCATACTATATATGGACTGATTATTAACTAAAACCATTCATTGGTCCCAGCTAATAATCTAAGTCCAATGTATTCAACTCTTTTAAGGAGTTTTGGTTAGAGATTGCCTATAAATATAATCTTATGAAATCATAGCTAGACAATCTAATGCATAGATCAGTGGAATATAAGAGAGGCAGAACCAAAATAGATCTAGTTGCTAGCACTTTGTAAGAGTTGATTTGCTCCATCTGATTCATTCAAAGATAGAAATTTTTGGGTTAGCTCATGTAGATACTGTATAGACACAACTCTGTAGAATTGTGTTTGTGATACAAATCATGGTTAAGTTCATAATTCAAATCGTGGTTGCATTTGTGATTCAGAATTGTAGAGGTACGATCAAATCTGTTTGCTGGTGACAAAGGTGGTTGTAATTTTGACATTTTTACAACAAGAGCTTTTGTCAAGCTACAAAGGTATGACACTTATCACTAATTTATGGGTTTCTTCACATGGATCCTTTATAACTTTTGGAGGATTTGTTTTAGTTTTCCACTGTGCATGCTCCTCTAAAATCCAACATCAACTTCCTATCATCTGAGTAATTTACAAAATCATAGTCAAAGTAGCTTGCAACAATCAAATTACCAGATCTACTATAAATCAGCATAAGATTCTTTGTACCTTATAGGTACCCTAACTTTCTTTATAACAATCCAATATTTTTGACCAGAATCACTCAAGTATCTCCCAAGTACACTAAACCAATGGCAATATCAAGATGTTATATATTTAAGCATATAACAAGCTACTAGTAATGGAAGCATATGAGACTTACTTTAATCTTTATATTATTTTAAGGACATTGGGCGTTAGAAAGAATCTCACCCTTTTGGAAGGGTGTAATACTTTAAAACAACCTTTTGACCACCTTTTCAACATACAATCTTTGAGACAAGCTAAGAAGACTATGAGATATCATGATGGATCCATATGCCTGGCATGAAAAAAAAAAATACACCACTAAGATCTTTTATATGTAAATAGTATATGCTTTGTCTCAATCATAAGGCTTATATTTTCAAGGAGAATATCATCAACATAAGATTGAAAACATAAATATACCTATTCCCAATTTAAAAAAAATACATAGATTTGCATCATTTGCCTTAAACCTAAGAGAAACAATAATCTCAACAACCTTGAGATACAATTGTCTAGACATTATATTCAAATCATATTTAGGAATTCTTTTGATTTATACACTAAGTGTTCTTTACTTTTTTCTTGGAAATCATCTAGTTGATTCATACAAATAGTTTTTAACTAATCACTCTTTAAGAAGGCCGCCATGCATCTGGTGAAGCTCTAAGTCAAAATGAGCTACCAACATTGTAACAACTCCAAACAAGTCTTTAATTAAAATGAATAAGATAAATTTTCTATAATCAACACCTTCATTACAAATGTGGCCTTTTGCCACTAATATAGCCTTATACCTTTCAATCATCTCCTGAATATCCCTTTTGGTATTAAATACTCTTTTGCACTTAATAGACTTGCAACCAATAGGTAACTCTATATGATCTCATACATTGTTATGGATCATCAAAGCAATCCATCATTTACACTCTTCATCCATTCTAAATGATTAGGACTTGAAAGGCTTTATTAAAAAATGGTGAGATCATTACCATTACTAAAGTCAAATTTGTGCTCCTATAGGTTTACCATATAGTCATTAGTAATTTTTGATATGTGAATCATCTAGAATTTCCTCAAGGACATTTTATTTATAAGACTTGGTTCTTTTCTACTACTAACGAAGCATGAAGCTTTCCAACTTCTACCATTGGTTTTACCATATGTTACACTGGATGTGTTACATGATCTTTCAATCCCACTGTCCAACCAATAAACAAAAAATGAGGTACTTCAATAACCCTGGTGGTGTGAATCAGACAATAAAATGTATTACCTTTTGTAACCATTACAACATTCAATAAAGTGACTATCAACAGTCTTCGAATGAAGTTACTTAATAAATGGGTCATATGGCATCACTTTAGCCTTCCAACCCTAAACATGGAAATGCTTAAGACTAAGCTTTTCTTATACAGCAAATCATTTGGGATTTTAAGTATAGACTTACTAAGGATTTGATTTAGAATATATACCAGGGTCTTTAAAGTGTTGCCCTATATAAAGTCTGGTAAATCAAATGCATCAACATGCATCTAATCATTTCCATGAGCATGTAATTCCACCTTTTTGTGATTCAATCTTGCTTGGGTGTTCTAGGCATAAGGTTGCTAGCCTCAAAATTCATAATCTTGGAGATATCTTACAAAAGAATCAAAATTCACATCAATTTATTGTATCTTCATAGCACTTAGCACCTTTATCAAAATTTATGCACTTGATACTCTTATAATTTTCAATTCAATTTTAATTTTAAATGCCCCAAAAGAATTGAAGGATTCCAACATTTCAATGGATATTTCCACTCAAAGAAAAATTGATCAATCAATAGTGAAGGTGAAATATTAGTATCCACCCATAATACTCAGCATAATCAATGCACTTACATTATTATGAATTAACTCTAGTACATCTAACATTTTGGCCTTTTCCTTTTTCTAACTCTAGTAGGGAGTATCTCCATTGATGCAATCAATACGGACATAAAAAAGGATAAGTTAGGTCATGAAGAATCTCTTCTTTTATTAATCACTCCATCCTTCTATGGAAATATCACCAAGACACCTATTCTACAACATTGAGAATGTCATATTAATTCTAACCTAACTACAGTATTTATTTAACAGACTAACTCTCCAATTTCCAAATGGCAACCACTCCTATATACTCATCTTGCACTTTTCCACCATTTCCAATATGACTATTGGCTTTCTATCACTTAGCTTCATCTTGTTTCTTAATGCTTATAATGAATTGGTAATGCAAATGATTACACCTCTATCTAATTATCAAGTGTTTGATAGAACATCTCACTAAAACCAGCAAAACATTTTGATTTATTATGATGACACTTAAATAAGCTTTTTTTTGCTTTCTAAAGTTAGTTCCCTTATAGGTGTCACTAAGTTCCATGCTTAACATTTGAACTGTGTGAAACAAGGTGAGCATAGAGACCTTTCAATTCTTCATGTCATCTTTTGCTTAACTAACCTAGAGGTCATTTCACTGAAAGTCTACTTACCCTATTAGGTATGATATGATGTCTTTAGAACATCAATTTGAACTGGAAGAGACTCTAAAATATGTTAAATAAAATGAATATTTTCCAAGTCCACTTTCATACCTTTTGGGCAATTATAGTAATATACCAATTCCATGATGTGTTCAGTAATTCTACTAACACCTTGCTAAATAGTTTTACTAGTGATGAGAGGTAATATTCGTTTTGGCTTTATCAAACTTGACGAACTTATCAGCTACAGAGGTTATAAATGCTTTGGCATTTGGAGACTCAACAATGCCTTTCATGATGGTCTTATCATTAGTATACATCACAACTATCAAGTACACTCTATTAGAATATATCCACTTTTCATGAAAAGCCCTTGCACAATAGTAGAGTCATCATCTATCTTTGGCTCTCCCTTTCTTCATGCCAAATATAAAATTTGGTGATTGCTAGATATGATATTAGCAATTCAGCCAGGATATCTTCTACTTAGTCCACTCCTCATTATTGATCCCATTTATCATTTTCAAAGTAACCAATTGCATAGGTAACAAAAGATTGAGAAAATAACAATTTATGAAATTCATCATAAATTTCTAAAATTGCATGTGCAATGCAGCCATGCTATAATATTTTCTTAATAATTTTGCAATTCTAAATAGTATTACATTATGACACCTAACATCGATAGAGCATTTAAAACTTCATAATATGATATAAAGATTAAATGCTACATTGATAAAACCTAACATCAATAGGGTAATTTAAATTTTAAAAACATAATAAGTAATTCTAACACTCACATGATCACCAACAAACTATGTTAATAATATTACATTGATAGTGCATATGTAGTACTAACATAGCATTCTCATAATCACAATTCCAAAATTTGATTTCAGTAAAATTTTATGCAACTGATTCCATGATAAATTGGTACAAAATTACACAAAATTTCATGACATGATATGAGCAAAATTGATTCTTGCGTAATTCTACAAATTGCACACAACGATCTAGAAAATATTTAAATGTGCAAACAACATCAAATCAGTCCACAAAAAAAAAACATGCAGTTGCATATCATGCAAGAATCATACAGTAAATTTTCATGTTCAAATAATATAAGTAACATAATTCCTATATAATTCCAATTTTAAGAATCCAATCATTGAAATTTAAATAATAACTAAACAATATCCAAAAATTCTAGAAAAATTTTGTAAAGTAGTACAACATGTAGGAATCTTATGGTAAAATTTTCAAATCCACATGTCACCAAATTAGCACTCCAATAAATTAAACAAAAAATAATTAAAAATAATTTTATTTTCAAATTTTTTTTGAAAAAATATGCATAAAAATCACCTTGAAAAGTGAAGGCCAAATGTAATTAGAATCACCATCTACTACTGCCATAGTGGCGTGTGGTCCACACCTGCTGCACCTGCATGTGAGCCACACACGAAAGTATCTGAAGCCTTTTTCTTCGCCCGATTTACAGGATTTTGGGTTTTTTGACCCGTCTTTGGTTTGTTTCGACTTGGAGAAAATTTCTCCAAATCCAACCATCCTTTTGCAAATTTTTTGTATAGGTTTCTTCACCTATATGATTCTTAGGTAAACCTTTCTATCAATTTTAGAAAATTGGTGCTGGTTTGTGCAATCAAAAGATCAAAAACATCAAACTTAATTTGAAAATTTTTCAGCTCAAAATTTGTGAATTAATGCTTTTCCAATTTAGATTTTGCAAAATTGATTGATGACTTTTTTTTTTAGTATCTAATCATTTTAGTTATTAAACCTTAATCAATTTGAACAAATATCATATGATTGGATCAAATTTTGACAAATTTTTTTTCTTGAATAGCTTCACAACAAGATTTCAAAATTTCAGTTTTTAAATAATATTTGCTTAAATTGATTTATGCTTTTTTCATATTACAATATTTTAAAATGCAATTATAAATTAATTTGAAAAATATCCCTTTAAATTATTCAATTTTGTGGAAAACTTAAACTACACCAATTCATAATTTCATCTCAAGAAAATTTATAAAATTTTTAATCAATTCATAAATATATCAAATCAAAAGAGGTGAATAAATTTCATGTAATAAATCCATAGTATTTTTTATCACAAATTATGGAGCATTACATATTTTAATCATATAAAATTTCAAAACAAATTTGAGCCATACAAAATAAAAAAAGATTGGTTCTGATATCAATTGTGGTAAATTGGAAAAATAAATACAGCCAATTAACCTAATCCATTACATCATGTCACAAAACATCTAAATTTGTGCAAAATAATCAATTCATAAAATAATTTAGATGCCTAATATTGTATGTAAATCTATTCTAGCAAATCCTGTATAATAAGTGCACTCCTTATATGCTCTAATAGAGAAAAGGAGAAAGAACTATTTTGAAACCTCAATAGAGTGGCTATAGTTCTATTTAGGGTGTCAGTAAGGACTTGCCTTACTGTAACCCTACTAAATCAACTGACTTATCATCATCAACCCAGTTACAAGGTTCATACCATTAAAATCCACTATTAGTCTAGGTGTCAATTTAGACCTAATAGTCTAACCACATATTAATTAGCCCATCTTACTTTATTATTATGATATTCAATTAATCCAATTTAATATATAATTAAACTATGGTAGTCCAATTTAGAAAATTTTAACATTAAATTCATACTTTAGTACTCCTTAATTGTTGGTTTTGACTTAATATCTTACGTAAAAAAGAAAAATAAAAAAGAGAGAGAGAAAAAAGAAAATTATTGATAGAAAAGAAAGGGTGTGAATTGATGTTTTTTTGCAAAAGAAGAAGATTATATAGTGGGATGAGAAAAGAGAATAGCAGTTAGATAAAACAAGTTTTGATTTTGTTCACTTATATGCATGCATAATGAGAGAGTCAAAGAAAAAGAGAAGTTTATTTTTGAGAAAAAATTGTTTAAAAAATATCTAGGTTCAGAGTTTGGGCTTGTGAAAAGAATTAAAAATTGTAATTTTTTAAGTTTTAGTATTAGAATTTTTGTTACTTCTCCAATGGATTTTTCTCTGTCTTATGTTTTTTTTTGTGTTAAACCTTGTGTGATTTTTTTAATACTTTATTTTTGTGTTTTTATTCTCATCACATATGTGGGATACTTTTCTTTTGTTGTGGAATAAGAAATTTATTCATCCACTGGGGAAAAAGAGTCATGAAGAACATATGGCTCACTATGTGAAAGGATCAGGACAACTTTCCTATTCTACTTTGATCACACAATGCACCCATTTAGTAACTTCATGAACAACTTGATTACATTTCATGGAATACCAAAGTAGTTCAACATTATTAATTAAGGAAAACAATTTTTTGATTGATTCAAAAATTGAAATCACTTGCCAAGGACATTCAGAGATTCCTAACAGAGCTTTAACAATGACTTTATAATCACTTTTGATTTGAATATCTCTACCCCTAAAACTCTGAGAGACTAAAAACACTTTTTTGAATAAGCATAAGCTTAGCTACAATAGTGAAAGGATAGTTAGAATTGTCATACCACAACCCATTAACTTCCCCTTCCACATTTTGGCCCAAAATTGCACTTGAGGCTAAACCCCAAACCCATCTTGTGTCAGCTAGCGTATTATAGGGAGGTGTTCCACCTCTTATGGCCCAACCTTGCATCTGAAGTCAGCCTGTCCTTAAAATCTAGTAGCCTTCTTTCATCCCTTGTCCTCTAAAACTCTTCATGAATGTTTTCCTCCATTCACTAGCAAAGCATATCAATTCGGTCCCTAAAAACTCGAGTTCCATCAAGGATGACCTCATTTTGAAGTTACCAAATTCTTTTCACAATAATTGCAATAAATGTGATGGTGTCTCACCTCATCTTTAAATTACTATGAGGGTATAGAACCATATTTCCATAGATTATAACCTCCACGAAATCCATCTTTGGAGAAGCATGTAGATTAGTGATGTTGGTGCTGCAAAATCAAAACCACAAGTGATGTATGATCTCACAATCTTCTAGCAAGTAAAGTTCAATCTTCTGAGCTAGCTCACAAACAGGGTACAAATTGTTTCCCAACTTAGCCAAAGAACTTATACTGCATCTAAGAGGTAATATTTTGCTAACAACTCTCCACAACATAATTTTATAACATTGATGCACATTGGAACTTCACAATTTTGACCACATTATGGGATTTGTTATTGATGATATATTCTAATTTGTCTGTGCTTGATGATTAGGATTTGAGGTAATTGATTGGTTAGCAACCATTGGCTTATATACTGATTTTGTGGAAAAAAACCCTATATGATTCATTATCCAAATGAAGTATTGCAACCTTCCTCTTTGACATGTAGCCTGAGAATTTTATTTGCCTTATCAATAGCAAATAATTTCCTGATTAAGTTTGCAGTCCATAACCTATGATTGGGAATCATTAGCTCTGAAACAATCATATTAGGGTTAGCTATGGTACCTTCTTTAATTCTTGTAATAAATTTACCAGACTTCAAGACCTACTTATTACAGAAAGCCTTAATTGATTGTCTAGACCCAATTAACCAACAACTTCTATTCTTAGTCAAACTTTTCCCCATCTTGTATTCCATGCCAAGCCCCTGAACCTTTAATATTCTTTGATTCCAAAAAAACTACTATTTTTAGTGATTTAGAGCTTATGCACTTTACCTATAGGATAGAATTTTCAATAGCAAACTTCCAAGTAAGCTTTGCAACTGAATTAATGTGATGGAAAATCTTGAATCCAAGACCCCCTTTCTCTTTTGGTTGGTAAAGAGAGTCCCAAGCTTTATGAGAGTAATACATATTATGATCTTTTTTAACCCTTCATCAGAACCTTCTATAAAAATGTCTAATTTGAAACATGTCTCTAGAGGAACCCTTAGAGTGGACATTGTATAGACTAGCAATTGTTGTAAGACAAAATGAATCTAGTCCAAGAAAGAGCATTCTTCCTCCATCATGAAAGATGAGCTTGAGCTTTCTCAACTAGATAATAGAAGTCCCTTGATTTAGTCCTAGAGATGAAAAGAAGGATACCCAAATACTTTGCATTAGTTTTAAGTAATTCCACTTGCATACAAATATCTCAAACTTCTCTTTGTTTCATTTCTCACATTTTTTGAAAAGAAAATGCCTAATTTCATGTTGTTTGTCTTCTGCCTAAACCATTTCTCATATATTGAGAGCATATTCCATAAGTGAGAAGCCTCATTAACATTTGCTTTAATGAATAATATGATATCATTTGCCAACATTAGATGAGAAATAGGAGGGTATTCAAGCTATGACTTCATGCCATGAATCAGATGATCACATTTAGCTTTCCACAAGAGTCTAAAAGAATTTTTGATTAGAGAATAAATAGATAGGGTGATAATGAATCACCTTGACAAAGTCCTCCATGTGGTTTAAAACATCTTAAAGGGCTTCCATTGACCAACACTTTAAATGAAACTATAGATATGCACTATTCAATCCATTTTACTAATGTAGGACTAATAACGTCAAAACTTTCAAGATAAAACTTCATTTTACCTTGTCATAAGTTTTTTGCATGTCTAGCTTCATTCCCATTAGACCTCCTAAACTTCTCTTCTTTGCAAATGAATGGATAATGTATTGTGCTGGCAACTCATTTTCATTAGTCTCCCTAGGACAAAGAATGATTGGACCAAAGAAATTATAGATTTGAAAACATCTTTCATTTTCTTTACCAGGGACAAAGGCTGATTGTACTAAAGAAAATTATAGATTTAAAAACATCTCTCATTTTGTTTACCAGGATCTTGGTGATTAGCTTATAAATCAAATTGCACATACTTTTTATCTCAAAATCTCCAAACTATTGAGCTTCTATTACTTTAGGAACCAGGACAATAAAGGTAGAATTAAGCTCTTTAAGCAAGTATCCTAAAGAAAAAAAAATTGTATTGTCAATACCACATAGTCCCCTACAATTTCTGAACATTGGATCCTTGCACTTAGGATAACCATGCATTTGCCATTAAATCTTTACAAGAACTATTTCTTAGCCAAGCTAAAATGAATCTAAAAGGTTTAGGTTTATGATCTTTATGAAAATGTAAATCCAATAAAATGGTGGCATGATCAGACACATTACTAGTTAAATGAGAAACCATGGCCTTAAGGAAAACTATCCTCCATAAATCATTGCATACAACTCTGTCTAGTCTTTCCCAAATTGCCTAGGATCTAATATGACCATTGTCCCTAATATGTATATTTCCATGAAATCCCAGATCAAAAACTCCTAAATGATCCATGATGTCCCCACAAATGTTCATCGTTAGAGTTTTCGATAGCCAATCCTTTAACCTTATCATTAACATGAATCAAAACATTAAAATCCCCAAAAATAACCAACAGATTTGTCATAGTAGCCTGAATCTCATACAATTGGCCTTATAATTTATGTCCATTATGATAGTATGATGATACATACACCCTTGTAAGAAACCATTTCTGACAAAATCCCTCATTTTTAATAATATAATGAATTAACTGATTAGATGCATGTATTATATAAAGTTGTAAGTCTACTTGCCATAATATTGCTAATCCTCCTCTCCTACAATTTATTGGTCTAGCATAGGAACACAAGAATTGAGTTTCATTTGTAACCTCTGTTATTCATTCACTTGTAGCTTTAGTTTCATATAAAAATAATACCTTGAGTCTACGGGACCTTATAAGGGCTTGAAGAGTTGGAATTGTCAAGGAATGACAAATACCTTGATAGTTCCAAGCTAAAAACCTCATGGTGAATTTGGAGGCGTGGTAAGGGTTGCCTCCCCAACCAATGAGTTTGAATCATTTACACCTCTTCTTTTTCTATTCTTCCATTTTGACATAGTTACCATCCTCATGGCACTTGGATTATTCAATGAATGACCTTTAGAAATTGAGCATTAATTATATCAACATTGAACTCATGTTGAGACTTAGTTCTTGAATGCTTGGAAACTTCAATGTCAGATTCATCCCTTTTTAGGCTCCTTGAGATTTGATTTGTATACTCGCTACCTTTACTTTGAGATGTCTTTTTTAAGTCCCTAATATTTGGTATAGGAACACAATCGATGTTATATAGCAAAGAAGATGTGATTAAACCATGATGTGAATTTACCTTTTGGATAGTTTGTGATTCTCCTGCATATATGTAGGTTTACTATAATAATTTGACACCTAATCGACTGTTTTATCACCTACTTTAATAAATCCTACTACTTGTGAATTATGTAGGTTAGGATTTCTCATGGACTGATATCAGCAAGGAGATTATTTATCTTGGCAAGGTTATAAGCAAAATGAGAAGAATGTTTCACTAACGGCACACATATTAAGTGATCGTACTTATGAAATTTGTCCTTATTGGTAGAAATTTCTCTTGGATTTTTGCAGAACAATAATTCATGATCAATTACTTGTTGGGAAAATTAGATTTAAGGAATTCAGTATGCACAGTGAAATATTAAAATTTTTCCTAGACTCAGATCATGACATTGTTTACAAATTAATTCATAAGTAAGGAATAATATAAAATAACAATTTAAGTTATACCTTTTTGAGAGTTGTTCTTGAACTCCTTAATCTCTAAATATGAATTTGATCTCTAAGTAATTCCACAAACCCTCCAACATGCCCGATGATCAACTCTTTCAAATTCTCTTTGGGTAACTCCTTCAAATCCAACACCAACGGTGATATTCACAAACCAATTTGATTTAAAGCCTCCAACAAGTTCACATAACAGGTAGAGTAGGAAAATCAATCACTCATCTTAAGAGGTTCTAGCACTCCAAGGAATTACAAATTCATTAGGACAGGGTTAGTGTTGGAGTACAAAGAGGAAATGAGAAGTGAGATCACACAAGAGTGTTGGGCAAACAACACACGTACTAGGTTTGTATTTGTGTGTCGTTACACACTTGTGTCATACACATGTATTAGGCTTGGCATCTCATTCCTTTAAATAAAAGAGATTGGAGAAGAAGAGTGGGGAGCAAGTATGAGTGGTGCATAAGCTAGGGTTTCCCCTTGCTTGTGTCATCCACTCATCAAGATCTCTTGGCCCAAGGAGTTCATACTCCTTGTTTAGGTCATAATGAGTCCAAACTCATTAACCTTATGTGCCCTCTTCTATGTCCAATAAGTCCAAATATTTTTTTATGAGTTCAAACTCATAAACTCTCTTTTGTAATCATCCTCCATTTTTTTTAATTTATTAAAACAAATTTTTGAGTAAGGAACCATTCCTCTACATATGATCTCCTCCAAAGCTAATATAAATATTCTATAATGTTCAAATATTAACATTAGAAATTTACTACAATTTAATAATTGTAATATCTATTAGAATTATTAAATTATTGATTAATTAACACTTCTAATCACATTGGAATACTTAATTAATTATTTCAAATTTTAAGATATTCATTAATTCAACTCTTGAATTTACAACATGTTGCAATTCTAACTTTTTCTTTAACTTTGGATCAAAGAAATTCTATTGTGTGTGACCCACTAGGTTTCAATACATATTGGCAATGAATTTATTTACAAGCTTCTATAAACTCAATTGAATCAAAACTTCTTTTGATTCAAACATAGATTCCACAAATTGTTTAAATAAATTCGTAGATCATGATTGACTTTAAGCAAAGCATCATGAGCACCCAAATGTCAAGATTAGATTTGTGAAAATTAAAACCTTTCATGATAAGATGTCAGTGTGTAATTCAATCCCTTCATCTTTTGAAATTCAAATTTGGCTTAGGGTATGGCTCAAATGTCAACCATAATATGAATGTCTTATCTTGTGTGTATGTTTGATTATGTGCTATCTCACAATTGTTCATACATAAACCTCATTTTACGTATCATTACTTGATTATTCATAATTTTTTTTTTTACATATCAATACATTGGTCTGGGATTTTGATCATAGCATAAGTTTCAGAACATCTTTTGAATATTTCCTTATTACCAAGGAGGATGAATTCTTTTTTGATCAATCACTATCTTCATGTAGATGCACCAAAAATTATTCACATATACTCTTTCAGAGTACAAGCCTAGAAGAAAATCAAAGTAAAAGATTCCATACATAAGACACTATGTTAATTTCAAGTCTAAGGATAACTTATATCACCTTTTATCTGAGAAGTCCATTGACACATGGTAACATCTTATATAGTTTCGCATGACAGGTTAATCCAGTCATATATTCCATGACACATACCCATATGTTTGTCCAAATATCAACATATCCAAGAATGTATGAAATTATTGCATTCTTCTAAAAGAATATGACATAACATATCTTAGTTACTCATGAATA
The DNA here is from genome assembly GCA_026873985.1 of Saraca asoca. NCBI lineage: Eukaryota > Viridiplantae > Streptophyta > Magnoliopsida > Fabales > Fabaceae > Saraca > Saraca asoca. Next base: position 19,755 of record JANHAO010004009.1, read on the forward strand.
ATTGATATCCTATTTTTCAATTATTCAACAACTAGGGATATTTAGAAATAACTATATGTATCAAATTATCTCATAATTAAAATCTCAATTCTATTTCATTTAGACACAATTATATTTCAAGGAATTTATCTAATATAATGCATATATAAAAACAGATATGTATATATATATATATATATCTAAACTAAATTGATAAAGAGGCCAAAATAATATATTTACTAAATATGCTATTCATGGCGGGTTAATTCAATCATATGTTTCATAACAAATACTCATATATTTGTCCATATATCAATATATTAAATAGTGTATGAGATTATTGTATTCTTATAGAATATAACATAATATATGTTGATTTACTCAAGAATAATTGATATCTTATTTTTTTAATTATTCAACTATCAGGGATATTTAAAAATATAACTATATGTAGAAAATTATCTCATAAATTGCAATCTCAATTCTAATTTATTTATACACAATTATATATCAGGGAATTTATTAAATATAATATACATATATCAAAACACACACGTATACATATATAAACTAAATTAATAAAGAGATCAAGTCATCATATTTATTAAATATGTTAAGATATATAGTATTTATATTATTACAACCGATTATCTCTAGGATATCTTATAATAACATTACCCTACAACCAAAGCAAACATTCCAAAGTTTTTTATAGCAATAATGGATCCAGAACTTGTCTTCACCTCTAGGGATCCAAAACACAATTGGGATAGGCTTTGAAATATCCATCTCAATTCTAGACCTTGAAAAATGCTTAATCAAATTCCCTTGAATAAAATTTAGATCAATTTCATCAATTAATTTCCCCCATACGATGGCCGATTTTTCTGATATTAGATTCTTCCATGAATTCTCATGGTAAGTTGTGAATTTGATCCCAAAACTTGGCTATATTGAAATTGATTTCATGAATACTGTAATTCGGGTTCCAATTAACGATATTCAACAGATTGCCAAGGATGTTCCATTGGGAATGTACCATTAGATTATCTGTTGTCTCTTGGGATTCAATATCGAACAGATAAATATTAGATCCTACATCTCCTACAATTAAATCTTCCCCCATATCCTAAATTCTTTTTGTCATATTCTTCACAGTATTTCGGTTGAGTGTTTTATATGAAATGATTTTACCTACCAAAAGAGCACCTTGAGTCTCTGAATTTGGCTTGGCCAATAAATCTTCAATTGCTTCCTTATACTCTAGCTCTGGTTTTTCTGCAGGACCCGAGGAAGAAGCTGCCATGCTCTAATAGCCTAAGACCAATTCAGATCAAATTTCTCACAATCAGAGGAGATAGCTATGATAAATAGATCACTGCTCAATAAATTTAAAATAGCCTGAAACAATAGCAATAGGGTATTGCTTAGATCGGACACATCGTACACCAAACAAGCTGAAACAGGATCAAAAGGAACCTTCAAGCACTCATGAGGGAAACCAATCGTCACTCTTGTTAGAAACCAACAAACACTCTCCTTTGCAGAGAAGTTCGGAGAGATTGCTCTATTTGGATAACATTTTTTAGCAACTCGATTTCATAAGGGGGATATTTTTCACAGCACTGATTAACAATTTAATTTGTACATACAGACAAGGACCACGGCTTTCGTATAATTTGATAGTCTTTGTTTTGTACCATCAAGTCCTTTTCCACACCCACCAATCTTCTTTTGGTGGAGGACTTTCTACTCAAAAGGCATCATTCCCCCCTACAATTCGTTTTCTACTGAGCATTTTTTTTTTTTTTAACTTTTACCCTTATATTTAATATAGACTATAGTTTCCTACTCTAGCTAGCTTATTTTATGGGGTAAACAATTTTTGTACCCTTAAACTACCTCCTGTATCAACTGGGCAATATTTCTAACAATGAAACAATTTTTTTGTATTTATGCCCTTAGTTTTTGCTCCCCTTCTTTTTAATATAGTTTACATATCTGGTCTTAAACCCCCTTCTTTTGTACTAATTGAATAATCGGAGGTTGTCTCTTCTCAACTCGACATATTTAGGCAAAATTTCTAAGTTCAGGAATTTTAAATGCAGCTATAACCACATGAGAATTTTATTATGAAAAGTTGAAAATTAATATAAAAAATAACGATTAATATAATTCAAATTTAATAACAAATGCAAATATAACTCTTTAACAGTTGCAATGTTGTAATTATATCATGCGGTGTGATCGATCGATAAAATCTTTATTAACAAGGAGAAAGATAGAAGATATACTTGACCCCAACAATGTAAAAATGATAAGAATAAGATGCAAGTCAAGACTAGGGTTTAGATGTAAAAAGAAAATATAGTAAAAGCACCAAAAGCCTACGTGTATCCAACTGCTAAATGTAGGGTCAGAACTGTAATATATCTCTGTTCATACAGCATATATATTATTTCAAAGTGCCTCACTTCAACCCAAAACAAAAAGAAACAGGGTGAAAGATATTTTATTCTAGGGGCCAAAATGCCCTAATCTTCTGTCTAATTATGCACAAATAATCACAAAACAGTGGATGGATCATCATCAGTGGCAAACTGAACAACAGATCTGAGCTCATCCCAACTTCCATTAGCAAACACATCATCTCCATTGTTATTGTTAGGGTTATTCCAGAAGTTTGAATAAGACACAGTGGAAAATGGAGCAGCTTGAAACTGACCCATAAAGAAGTGGCTTCTATCATCAACTTGACCAATATTAATCTGTTTCCTTTCATTCTGTTGAATGACTGAGTCTTTGAAATTAGTCAAGTATGGCTTGCTGTAATTATCAGACTCAAAGCTGCCTGATAATTTGGAACTCGAAAGATCAGTCATTGGGTTTTGTGATTTTGTCGCTGCTGCTGTGTCTTTTAACATTGGTGTGTACTTTCTGTGAGATGGGATTCTTTTGAATATTCTGCAGAGTGTCCACACTTCCTGCAAAACCCATCAAGGCATATAGAAACAAAAAATTATTAATAAGTTGATAGAAGTTTGTACGAATTAATGGTCCATACAAGGAAAAATTAATGCGAGGCTACTCTGACAGTTGAATGTTGAAAGAGAATACATGTCAGAATTGCACCAAAAATAATAATAATAATAATAATAATAATAATAATAATAATAATAATGTTAGACTGCTAATATTCAAAAAGTTGACTTCTAGCTTAGCATGTAGTGCATGGGACCAATATTGAAAATGAATGCAATTTATGGAACATTGTGAACTGCAAGACAGAAAGATATAATTCAATATTCAAATCATCTATATAGTTATAAGAAATAATATAAGAGTTTAAGTTAGATGATAATTACTATTGACTAACAAGAAAAATGCATATATAATTAAGTAAATTATTTATGTTTAACATACATAGAATTTTCCTATATTCAAAGAATAATATTATAGATGTAGTATCACTTATTATTTTTTGAGATTTTTTTATTCACTAATTTGAATTAGAATCCAAAATATTACATGTGTTAAGTGATTTATTGTTCATTTTATCTTAAAATAAATACATAAATAATATTTATCATTGGCATCCAAACCAAATTAAAGCTGAAGCCTTATATTTAAACCATAGCTATGATTCTAGTTGTTCAAATTGGAATTGTTTGAATACTAGATGGTTACTCCAACCTATCTATTAGCTTCACATTCTTCTCACAACTAACCATTTAAGGCATGGAAAGTTTTAGAAGCATCCCTTACCAAAACTGCAAATAGTCTGTGTCCAATAAATAGTGGGGTCTGAACGTGCTTCATGACCTAAGAATAGACTAATATAATTGTTTAGTCATTTGAATGTGAACGTGTTTCTCATCCAGAATCTTTATTTATTTATTTTCAATATGATCTTACTAATCCATTTTCTTCTATATATTTCTAGATGATTTTACTTTGGCTTTATTTCAATTTTAGTCTTTCACTTTGCAAAATAGTTATAATTTTAGTCTCTTATTCTTAATTGGAGCAATTAAGTTTGCATGTTTTTAATATTTTTCAAATTTAGTCCAAATTTTTTTATTTAAATGTTGACCAATTTAAGTAATATCATGATAATGTGCTAAGAAAATTATCACATATATATCATATGCTATGCCATCTGTTAAAAAAAAAAAGTCTTTAATGCTATTTTAATGATGACATAAATTTCTATATAATGAAATGGCATATGGAGCATGAAAATTTTCTTGACCACACCATCTCCTCATATAATACATCATTATTTTATTGTCAAATTGATCAGTACTTATTTAAAATTGAACTAAATTTGCATGATTTTGATAACACAGAAAATCAACTGTTTAATTGAAAACAAGCTGTTAAAATTACAACTATTTTAAAACAGATGGATCAGAAATGCAATTAAACCTTTCACATTTTATCCAACTTCCAAACAAATAAAAACTATATTATTATTTTGGCTCCTGAGAGATGGTGGTAATATCAATTTAGTCATTTATTTTATTGGGTTTATCAATAGTATCTTGTATGAATTCAATTTTTTTTAATGTAGTCTTTAAACCATACGTTATTAACCTAATTGATGAAATTGCTAAGATAAAGCCTTTTTTTTTCTTGCATTGTTACCTCTTTTATGTCATGTTGAAATAAATTCTCATCTAAAATAGATTTAAACAGTGAAATTCATCAAAATCCTAATTAATTATTCTTACTAAAATAATTCCATTTGGACCAAATTTGGAGGGAAAATGTATCCTTTGACCAAAAGGATGCTTCATTTAGGCAAAAACAATGCCAATTTAGGAAAAAAAAAATACTTTACATTAACAATTTCATCAACTAGACTAATGATAAACGACTCTAGGAGCTAAATTAGAAAAAATTAAATTTATAAGGAATAAAATAGATAAATCAAATTAAATAGATTAGTTTACTCAAAAAGAAATCAAACACAGCCTGAAACATAAGTAATAAAAACAAAGAACAAAAATATAACTTACAGCTTCTTGAACATTAGTTTTGGCATTATTGGGAGGAAGGCGAAATTCATGCATCATCCAATCAGTTTTGGTGCCTTTTCCTGCACTTCCACGGTAATACACTAAGGATTTCTTGAGGCCAATGCAGTCATGTGGTTCTCTAACACCGTGTATTGGCTTGTCAATCCCTGTGGCTTTCCAGAATCCAGATCCTGTCACCCTATTTGGCCTTATGCTGTTTCTGTACTTTCTC
>JANHAO010004010.1:0-25113 GCA_026873985.1 Saraca asoca
ATTTTCATCTCAAACGTTGGTATTGTATTTCCAATCCTTTTCTTTATTCTATTTCATTTATTTGAAATTTCTAGGGTTTAGAAATTTGTATAGGTTTAGAAAAGCCTATTGTAAATCTTCTAGGTTAGCAAGAAACCTGATAATCTCTTATATTTTGATGTAAAGACTGGCATTTCAGGAGCCTATCAATCCTGATAGTTTTTGTCTCTAATTTAGAGGTCTTTCGATGGAGAAAGATCAAGTGGAGTAGACTTGAATTGTAGTTTTAATTCAAGTTGAACCACTTTAAAAAGTTCTATGTTCAATTCTTTTTCTTTATCTGCACTTTTATTGTTTCTGCTGTTAATTTTCTATCTTTATTATCTGTAAAATTGCTGGCTATCATATCTTTGCATATCCAATCAATAGAATTCGATTTTTGATACTGGTGTATACAAATCTCCAATGAGATAAGGGCAAGATCCATTTTATTTTCATAAGTTCAAATTATTCTTATTAGGACCGTCACTGTTCTTTAAGCTGCGAGAACGAGCTTGATGTTAGGAGGTGAGCTCGATCTTCATGCGAGCTGGGACAATTCACCAAACTCGTGAGCAGGGACCTCGCGCACTTCTCTTTAGTGAACTGAACATCCCTCGGACTTAATTTCTATTGAGCTTTCAGCCTACTTGGGCAAGACCAATTTTCACCTATAACAAATTTCAAATGATTCTTATTGAATTAATTTATTCTAGCTAGTGTTTCTTTCTTTCCTAGTTATGGATTGACTAATTGATTGATAAATGTTCATACTCATAATTCATTGAAGTGATAGGACCTGTGTAGTTTTATGAAATGATAAATAAATGGGTGTGAATTGTAAATTGAAATTGAATAGTAAGTAATTAAAGCGATTACAGTATTACTAAATAATAGGTTATTGAAGTGGACTATGCCACCCTTTTACTGATCTTGAGTAAGGAGCATATGAAATTGTTTATTATGTTGTTCCTTGTATTTGAACATTAAATGTTTATGGCCGTAAATAATCTTTGCCCTAGTTTTGGACAATAGGACTTTGTTAGGTAGTCTAGTTGTCACGTTAGATGATTTATTTGATTACCTTGTTTGCAAAAGAATGACCAAAAGTCAATCTTGTTGAGTGATTGAAATTTCGAAGATGACAAATTCCTTATATGTCTTGTAGTCTTTGAAACTTTGAGATTGGCATGTAAAATGTGTAAGGTGTTTATAATAATGTGAATGGGAAATGGAAATACAATAATTAAAAGTCGAAACAAGTAAATTTGAAGATACAAGAAATTGTAGACTAAAGATTGTAGTAATAAAAGAGGTTAGATTATCGGTAAGGATTAGTTTATGAGAATTATTGAATATTAAGACAATAATTAGGAACAATTAGAATGGTATTTTGAAAATGATTGTGTTCACTAGGGATTAACAACCTACTTCCCATAAGTGTTTTATCATTGAATCGGCATGTAGAAACACGAGTTTAGATACTTTTGGTGTTGGAATTTAGTATAGTGAATGAATTTTGGAAAGAGTATTGGAGTGATGTGTTAAGTGATGTGTTGGGTCTTGAGAATCTAGGAAAGAATTTGTGGATTTATGGGCAAAGGAATAGCATGATTGAGTTTTTGTAACCATAAAGAGAATGCATTTTGTGAAATTAAATGTTTGATTTGTGAGCTAGTGTATTCAAATGTTTGTTGGGGGCACTTGCATTGATTAGCAATATTAATTAGAATTGGTTGAATGTTGATGATGTGATATATTGGATTTGTGTTCGCTGAGTGGTAATGAACATGACCAAAGTTTATAAATGTAGAATATTGGAGTCAAGTAAATTTTATAACAAAAAAAAAAAAGAATTGAATTGATAGGGTCTCATGAGTTTTTAACTGATAATCATAGACAAATGGGATGATAGCTCACTCTTTGTTCATCTATATATGATCCATAATTTCGAAATAAATGTGATGGCAAATTACATAAATGTGTCGTGTAATTGTATAATCATTTAAGTTTAACCATATATTATTGTGTTTTATCTTAGGTGTATTTTGGAAATTGAGTTATTGGTGTAAATGTATATTAATAGTAAATTGTGCAGAGTAAGTGATTTACTTACTTAGTTTTAATGAAACTCATTATGTTTTACCTTTTAAAAAAATGTTTTAGGTTGCAGCTTTGATCGTTGTTTTAAGGACCATCTTGGCTAAGAAGTATGCCACAACACTTGGAGAAACAATTGACAGTGGACAGTCTCATGTATACATGCATTGAATCATTAGGTTTATATATATGGAATGTTTGTCAAAAATTAAGATTTATATGAATAGCTTTGATATTGAGAAACATGTCATGCAAATGAAATTCTATTGAAATTTATTAAAAGCTTTTCTGTTAGTGAATCAGAATTACAAACATTTAAAAAAGAAAATACTGGCGTTCTCTTTGAAGTTTAACATGTAACATGCAATGAGAAAGTAAGTGTAAGACTTATAGAAGGATACCATTAGATGTCTACCTACGTCAGTCGCGTTCCAAAATTGGGACGTGACAGTTTAACTACCCAACCAGGTTAAATTCCTCTTAATCCTCGATTTTCATGGAATTTTATGCTATAAAATGTGATCTTATGCAAAGAAGAGTTTTTGTACAAGATATTTTCAATTGCATTAAGTGTATTTAGCTGTGTGTATTAAGCCAATAAAAAAAGATATACATAATTTTTTTATTGCATTTTAATGCATTATCATTTCTCAATTGAATGTTATATTTCTTTTCTAATTAGTTTAGTACATACAACTTAAATACACTTAATGCAATTAAAAATATCTCATTTTTATATATACAAAGTTATGTTTTGATATATATTCAAGAAAATTCATATCAATATGTATTCTTATAAATTTTGTAAAAAGATTTTATAATATTTATAATTTTTCATTGAAAGTTGTAAATTTTATATATAAATGAGAAAATTTTGACAAATTTTTTATGCAACTTTAGATAACGAAGTTAGAGCTTTCTGTTTATTATACTCAAAATCTTCACGCACTTGTGTAAGATTTTATATATAAAAAGTTACAACTTTTGCGATTTTCATGTTAAAATTTCATCAAAATTTTTGAGTACATGCCAACATAATCCACACACACACATATACAATTCATTAAGAGAAGATGTAGAATTTTAATTAAAAATGAAAACTGTTTAGCAGAAAATTGCCAAAAAAATTGCTGACAAAAAGAAGAAAATCTTGAACAACAGTTTAAAAAAAAAAAAATACCCTTACAAGAATGAGGATAGGCTAATCCATAAAAATCATGTGCACGTGTCAAGCATAGGTGACTAGAGACTTTGTTGTACTAGATACAACGGAAATAAATTTGTTTCATAAAAACTGTTCTATAGTAAATAGATTATTTAAGTATTTTTTATTTAACGTAAAATTCATCAAATTTTAATTATTATTTTATATTCTTAATTTTTTTTTCTAAAAACTTATATTATATGAATCATTTAATTTTTTTTTAAAATAAATTTCATGTTTCAAAATTCTATTTCTTTTTGTGAATAGTATTTTAAGGAAAATTTTTTATACAACTTCTACCATTAAATTATAAATATTTTTATTCAATTAATTCAAACACTAATAATTTAAATGACATTCTATATTAGATAAAATCTTTTCATTAATTTCTTTTAATTTAAGTCTGTTAATATTGGACACAAGTCACATAATCATATGTCTGGTTTAGATATCATATAAAAAAATTATTATTGAGAAAAACTAATTTAAGAGAAATAATTTTGAAGGAATGAGATTACATTTAGGGATGGAGGTTAAAAATTGCTTTTGAGTTGACAATGATTGAAAATAGGTAGAGTATTGTATTAAAATATTAATAAATAAAAAAAATAAGATTAGAAATGATAAGTTAGAAGAAAAGTAAGCTGGAATAATTAAAATAAAGTGTCTATATGGATTCCATCCAAAATTAATTTTGGATAGAAAATAAATGACTTTTGTACTTGACAACTTAAATTCAAAATTAATTTTTTTCTCAAGATTAATTTTAAAAAGGAGCAAAAATTTCTTAGTTCTATTTCATTTTATTTCACTTCATACAACAATATAGAAAACTTATTTTCAATTTGATTATCCAAATATTATTTTTACTTACTTTATTTCACAGAAATTGCATAATATTCATTTGTTATAGTTTTCTTAAATCATTTTTTATATTTTATTATTTAGATTATTATGTCAAATCTTTTTAAAAAATATTTAATAAATTAGTACTGATAAAATATGTATGTAACAAGTAAAATATTCTAATTATATGCCCCTCTAACATTTAAAATATTGTAAAATAATATTTGAAATTATTTGAAGTATTTTATAAATTAATCAATATAGAAAAATAGCATTTAAACATATGTCAAATAACTTTAATAAAATAAACTAATGTATTTTGAATTAAAATATTTTTTAGATATATGCAAAATGTAAGACCTAAAGTACCCTTTCCAGTTGCTCAAATCCAATGGGAGCTAGTTATCCTTATCTTTGATTACTTAAAGAATATTTGATTTATTAAATGAGTAAATGAAAATGTTAACTTTTAATTAATGGTGTCGTGTTTTGGTAATTAGGAGTTTTTTTTAAAATTAAATTAAGTATTATGCTTATTGAATAAATTTAAACTAGATGGTCTAAGTTTAATTTGAGCTAAAATAACAGTCATATCACTACATAGTCCCACCTTCCAACTATTTAATTACTGCCTTTTCAATTAAATTCCCTAAACACATCAGAAGCCTTTCTACCACAGGCCGGTAGCTCCCTAGCTAAAATCGTGTAGTGCATAGGACCAACTCTTGGCCAACATGTCAACTTTATAATAAATTCAAGTCATACTTGGATAAATAATCGAGCCACTGAGGATTTTGTCACCTTTACAACCAAAATCGCATGCACAATGTGTCTGCAAGCTAATATGAGTGTGTAGTCAAAGTATTAGCACATATTAAGTCTCAAAGAACGTGTCACATAAGAAGCCTCTAGTGCATATCGAGAAGAAACTTTTTTTAATAAAAAAATAAGGAGAAGGACAACTCCATTTTATTATTATATGCCTCTTTACATAGTTTTGAGTGTGTAGGATGAGTATCTATAAGCTTTACACTCTGATCCCTAGCATAAGTCATAGTGCCCATTTGGTCACTGGATGTGCCCCATTTAAAAAATATTCTAAGCAAAAGCCTTATCGATAAGAGTAGACATATTTTTTTTTAGTTGATATAAGAATTTTTCTCCTAACTCCTAAGGGTTCTAATGTGTCATCTCATATGGACACGATGATAAAAATGCAAGGATCGCAATCATATATTTTTTTACTTGTATTGGACAAATGATTGATGCTAAAAAGACACAAATACCCTTCAAATAGGAAAAATTTGAAAAAATAATCTATAAGTGCATTTGCTCCCAAATTCACACCACAAGGCTTTCTTTTCATGCTTGATTTTTACACCAAATTTCATCCAAAACTGAGCATGTTTTCCTGCCAAATTGGTTCACTAGGATAACTTGTGACACTCAGCCATTCCCACCCCTTTCTTCTTTGACACCTAGTAGTGCCAAGCCCTAGCAAAGCAGCCACTGGTGCTTTTCCTCTCTTTAGCTTAGATGCAATTGCGACTATCTAGCATGCCGGTAAGCAGTTCCTCTTTCCTTCCATTCTCGGTGAAGCTAGCTTAGCCATCCATATAAAGTAGAGCGACTAGTTTGTAGTTGCCCAACTCATTGGGGGTTGTTTTCTAGTAACTGTGGGAAGCTGCCTCGAGCCACCAGCCTCTAACCACTATATAATTATGCCATATACCCTATCCCTTGTTTCAACTTCGCCCATACCAACAGTCCAACACTTTTTCATCAACCTTGAGTATAGATAGCTCTTCGATTCAGCCACCATGAATCGTTGGCTGCTGTGTAGTTGGGAGGCATTTTGGGCTCTTGGGTGGTAGCATCAAGATGATTCCTACCTTACAATCCGATGCCTTGCATGCTCTCACTTTATTGGGTAAATTTCTTTTGCCCTTTTTGTGATTTTAATTTATTTGATTAACACTAGATGTTGTGAAACTGATAGGGAGAGAAGGAATTAGGACTTAGAGATTAATTATTGTAATGGGTCAATGAATGGGTACTCTAATTCCTCCTATTTTAATGTTAAGCTGAATGAAAGATAGATTACATATAAGTGAGGTAATAATCTTAGGGCCTATTAAGTTGCTAATTTTCTAGTTTGATGGTTCTCTAAATTATGGATGCTGAGACTCATGAGATGTCAAATTACATGATGTGGTGAAATTGTCCTTGTGGCACTATAAGTCTAAGTAAGTAGGGTAAGAGGAAAATAACTCTATTTAATACACTTTTTGTTGTAGGTCCCCCAACCAGTTTGGTGAACAAACTAGATATTAAAAAATTGTCCACTATACTAAGGTTAGAAAAGGCTAATTACAAGAAAGACAACTAGTGTAAACAAATTTACATAGTCCTTAAGTTGTGCTATAGGGAACTAGAGGTCATTTAAATAGCAAGGTAAATGCCTCTCTAGTTAGATGATAGTGAAAGCCAAGTAGGCTTGGGGGTTAAGAGCTTTTCATTTGCAAGAGCTCATATATTTAAAGCTAAGTAGAAAGCTTTAGTAAGTAGAATGCAGGCAATTATTGGTAAAACAGTGACTTATGGGTGCACTTACAAAGAGGAATTTAAAGAAAGATAAACAAATGCATGAATAAGAGTGTTGTGTGAATAATTGGGAATTAAAATATAATTGATTAGTTTAGGGAAATTATATTCAAGAAAGGTTATGCATATTGGGTAAATTTGTTTAAGTTGAATCTTAGCTAGTTTTTAGATACCAATCTTGTACATCTATTACTCTAAGAGTCCTAAGCTGATTTATGTCAAGCTTGGATTATGGTTGAGTCATCTTGAGGAGATTGATGTTGTTTTAGGAAGTTTAATTATATTATGGGGTAGCACTATTTGGGGATTTTGAATTGTTGCTACATGAGGTAATTTGGAGACACTTTGAAGATGAATTGTGATTATAAACCTACCATGGCTAGTTTGGTTTGGTCTAGCTAGCTTTATGGCCATTTAAACATAATTTTGGGCACAATTGGACATTCTTTATCATAGGATAAGTGTTAAGTAAGAAATCAGTATTGCTATATTTTAATCTTTTTAGGTTAAATCTAAAGGGGTAAAAGTGGTGTCGTGAACTTGAGTAGAACTTTTAATTTGTTCAAGTTAATTTTTTTTTTCATAAACTAGAATGATAAAACACAAGTTTCTTAGAACTAGGTTAGTTAGTGGGGAAGAAGGATGGAAGATTTGGACCGGCAAACATGAGAACTTCAAACTAAGCTCAATAAGCTTAGAAGTTGTGAGTGAATAGTTTGTTCTTTCAACTCCATATACTATATAAAAGTTGTCATATGACTTTAAAACTTACAACTTATCTTATGCTTCTTCATAATTTATTTGAACTTTTCTTTAGACTTGTACTTTTTGGAACTAAAAATGAAAATATGATATTTGAATATAAATGTCATTCATACATATGTAGTAGACCTTAGTAAACTTGTTTCATGGATTGACGTTTGAAATTCTTACTATGTTAATAGAATTGGATTATCAAATGATTGTATGTGAATTTATGTTGATCACTTGTTTTATGATCCTTGTGAATGAATATTGTTTTTAAAGTAAAAGGTCTAAGTATTGATTTTATGATAAGTTGATAAAATTGGATCCTTTGAGACTTCCCTTAGAAAACCCTTAAGTGCACTTGGAATAATGAAATGGCCATATTACATATTTAAGTGATAAATGGGAGTTACATGTTGAATGGATAAGTAGAATGGGATAAATGATATTATAAGGATGGTTAAATATGGGAACTCTCCTTTGTTTCATACAATTATTTAACTAATTACCTACTTTTAATTATTATGATAGGTTGAATACCTCAAATCTTAGTTTTGCATTCTTACTTCTTATGTTTCATGTGATGGTTGAAGCTTTTCTTTTCCCTTTATCTATTCTTATTTGCATGGATTAATTGAAAGTACAAGGTATGACTTATGTATGGTGTTAGCATGAAAGAGTTGATCGGTAATGGTATAATTTCTATATTGATATCTAGTTGGGTTTCTAATAGTTTCAGTCGAAAACTGGCTATTTTGTTTATTTATTTAAGACTACTTCAAACCTATAAAATGTACCATAAAATCTTATGAGATCATGAAAAAAAAAATACTTTTCACATTGTTGAGGATAGAATTTAATTCACAAAGTAGTTTTAATAAATAAGCACATATGTAGAACTTTTTTTGAGCACATATTTTTGACTATAATCAGTTTCTAGCGAATTGTTCACTCACTGGGTTTAAATGAAACTCACCCTTTCTTTGTTTTTTAAATTTTTATTTTCAAGAAGATACACTTGTCTACCTTGATTTAACCTCTAGGTGAAACCAATAAAGTTGGAGACTATGTTTGAAAATTTTGTATTGGTAGTTATCACATTGTTGGTCTGCATATTGATGGATGTATGTGTGTTTTGGCTGCTGAAAATACACATTTTATCAAGGGCATGTTACCCTGGCAATCATCCGAAAAATAGAGGAAACTTTTCCATATTTTTGTTAAAAATCTTTTCTGTTAGCGAAACAAAATTTCAAACATTTTTTTTAGAAAATTTTAAACTAGTGTCTCCTTTAAAGTTTAATAACAAATGTGCATTGAGAGAGTGAGTATAAGGCTTGTAGGAAGTCTCTATCAGATGTCTTCCTATGCCGATTGCACCTTCAATTGGGGCTTGACACAAAAATTGTATGATATACTGAGATGATTAATTAGAAGGTTTATATATCATAAAAACCTTAGAACTTAACTATATTTTGGAATAAGATTAATGTACTACTATTTTACCAAATTGAAGTTAAAGACTACAAATAATTTATAGCTTAAAATGTTTACATGCTTCTTAAATATAGAAGAGTTTAGCAATATATAACAATTATCAAATTTATAGAATACTTATGCATTTCTCCATCTATTCATAATTACAATATAATATTCTTGCAGCAACTTTTGAAAATAGATTTTAAATACTAATTGTGCCAAAATCCAAACTCTTACTCAACTTGGATTCTAACGATATGGTTCTAAATTTTCAAAACAACTATATACTTTAATTTTAGGTTAATATTTATAAATATTCTCTTATAAATATATAAATAAGTGTAATGATGATTGGAATCTAAACTTCACGTAAATATATATTTTTTAAATGCAACATAAAATTGAAGAAGATTCAAATAAAAAAAAAGAAGAAAAACTTTTAATTGAAACTTGCATATAAGTAACAAAAATAATATGTGAAAAACAATCAATGGTCACAACTTGTATTGCCTTTGCTTATGTTTTTGTTTTCTTTTGGTTTACCATTGATAATGCAGTCTCCTCATAGATCTTCTCATATCAAAAAATTTTCAATAAAAAGGATTGTAATTGGTGGCTCTTTATTTTGCAATAGTCAACCAAAGATCCAAATGAATCTACAATCAAGCAAAGGCAAACTACCTAAACCCAAAAAAAAAAAAAAACCTTTAGGCTTTAAATTGGAGAATAATATAATAAGCAAGTCTTGAATACATTTCCTCGATCCTTAAAATAAGAAAATATAATTTCAACATGAAAAAATGATGAAGATAAAAATCTCTATATCCTGCAAAACAATGTACATAAACAAATATAAATTTTAATCCAAAATTGAAGAAAAAAAAGATAATAATTTATCAATAGAGCTGAATTTTAGTAAAAAGAAAAAATAAAAGTAAGTAAGGACCATATAACTTTCTTTATTAAGAGATATACCACATGTCAAGACCCAATTTTCTGGTCATTATTGGCATGAGTATCAATCCTTTATTGATAGTCACCAATGTTTATCTTCTTTCCATGACTTATTTCTACTTATGCTTGTCTCATAATTACTAGACATGTCTACTCAATTTCAATTTGTTGATTTGAAATATTGAAGACTTATAAAATAAAAGTGGTACAACTTGGAATGTGAACATGCTTCGTAATATACAATGGCATTGCCCAACAGGCACATGCTAGATTAAACATTTGTTCACAAGTTATCCACAGGTTTCTAAATTACATTACAGCCTCCTAATCAAAAGTTATTTCCATACCACCATATCTCCTATCAAGGGCAAGGTAACCAAAAGTTAGATTAACCTATGATTTATCATGAAATCAAAAGCATAGATTAATATAACTAAGCCTTATGACCATATTATTTACCAATTTTAAAAAAAAGTTAGCAAAATATCTAAAGATGGTAGAATCTCTAAGGATCAAACCATTCTAAGGCCATCATTAATAGGACGTTCGGGGGTTCCATAGGAATGATTTCAACTTCATGTAATACTTCACACTTAACTAGATTCAAAATGATTATGTAATGAATCCTAATCTTATACACGATGGTGGAAAAGGTGTCAGATGTAGTTTCCATTAGATTGCTATTTATTCTTACTTCTCTGGGAGTGGATTATCAGCAAGTTCTTGAGAAATTAAAAAACAATCCACAGAAGAGTGAGTTTGGAGTTTAGTGAAATACATCCATACCTAACTCATGAATGGCTCAATAATAGCAATGCATATGAAAATCATAACCTATCATATATCTTTATTTCACACCATGTCAATCCAGTCGTATGTCATTGCCTCAAGCCATCATTATCATTCATCACTTGTCAAATCACTTTATATCTTTCAGAATTTCTCAAAATAATAATTCAAGTAAGAGGAAAAATAAATGTTATCAATCAAGATCCTATTTGTTACTCTATTCCAGCTTATCCTTCCAGGTTCTACCTTATCCTTCACACCATATCAAAATATGCAGATTTGGGATTTGGTTTATTTACCCCCATCTTATCACATTATTTATATTTCATCATCATCATCATCATATATCATATACCATCCCATGTAGGGAATTCTCAACTTTAAACAATATCAATGTTCACAATAGCTATTTCATAAATTCACATTCAATCACAATCTTAACCACGAGTCATATTCAGACACTATTACAACCACACATTCTTTGTCACATTATTATAACAACTATCAAGATTATTATCATAATATCAATGCATAGACAATTATTAGATTTATTCATATTGGCTTATGAGTTGCTTAATTAGGATTTCTTAAGTTAGGCAGAAAATGTGGCAATTTCTGAAGATGCGATCAGAATCACAAGTTAAAGAAATTCGAGTAGAATTGTGACTAGGATTGGGGAGTTCAAGTGTAAAAGTTTCGATTCGACTCAAGGAAATAGTTAAAAATGCAAGTCTACTTGCCAAAATGTGCAACCATTCATGAAGTCCAATCATAAACATGATCATGATAAAAAAATAGGGTAAGAAGATTTGATTTGAATCGCAGAAATCTAGTTTAAATTCTGATTTGGATCATAAGAACAAAATGGCTAGGTTTTTGCAAGTATGATCGCAAATCTAGTTCAAAAGCTATGATTCAACTTGCACAAGTAGGTATTGTGTACACCATAGGATCTCAACATAACATGCTTTAAGAGCTTAAACAAGCTTGAAACTTAACTATTTTAATAGAAAACTAGCCATTATGCCATTAAACCCATTTAGTCTCAACTTTACCACAAAATCACAAGAAAAACCCATTTGTCAACTTGCACTAATAATCAATAAATCACAAGCAATAAACACTCTATAATTCATAAGAATGGTAAGAATTACTCACATGTGAATTGGAAACACAAGATCATTACTAATCCCACAAAAAATCTTCAATACTCTTCATAAATAAAGAGAAGAATATATTAGCTTCTTGGCTATTTCAAAAATTTTCTTTTAACAAACAATTATATACCATTTGATTATGGTTTTATGGTAGAGAAACAAGCTAAATATACAAGATTTAAGCTTTAAAACTTTAGTAAAATCATATGGGTTCTTAAGGTGAACAGTAATGTGAATAATGATTATAAACTTAAAAAATTCAAATCTTAAGTTGTACTTGATAAATCCTTGTGATTTTGATATCAAATTGAAGAGGAAGAAGAGAGGATTCAACTATAAAAATAAGAAAAATTAATAAGAAGAGATGAAGAACTTACTTGAGAGAGGTGAGTGTAGAGAGAGAGACTTAAGCCTGGAGAAGAAGATGAGTTGCAATCAGGAAAGGCCAAAGAAAAAGAAGAGGAAGCTGGCTGAGGGGGCAAAATGGGAAAAGAAAATTCAAATCCTCAACTTTGACTTCAATTATAGTATTTCTGTTTTTAACACTTTTTCCTATTTCCTCTAATTTGAGTCCAAAATTAACATATTCACTGATTGTCAACAACCATGAACTTTTACCACAAATTAATTAAATTAATTAATTTTGTAACGAATATAATTCTACCCTAGCTAAGTACCTATAGCCCCAATTTTGACCTTTTCAAATTTTTTTAGAATTTAAATACTGAAAACGTTAATTTAATTTTTTAGGCATTTATAATGGAAACTTCCATTATTTAAAAATTTCTAAAATTTATATAATATATTTTTAATGTATCTGGACACCTAGTAGCCCTAAATTATAGTTTTAAAATTCTTAAAAATTTCAAATTTACTCTTTTTGAATTTTTTCGTAAAGTTATTTTATTATCAAAATTAATTTTTAAAAAATTCGGGATATTGCAAAGTGTTGTCATGATTATCAGTGGGCAAGCTTCAACAATGTTACCTGCAATTTACGGTGCCAAAAAAAAAATGCGAAATAGGGTTTTGCAAAATGATGGGAGAAAAACATTATTTGTCATTGCAAATGTTAGATCTTAATTAACGCTGTATTTGTAATTTGGCTAAATATCATCAGATGCGGATTTAGGAATTCACTCACATAATTAGTGTGTGTTATCTCTTTGTAAGCTTAAACGTGAGTCAAACCATTTATGAATTTGTAATTTGCATTGAATAATATTAATGGCCATTGTTGAATATCTCTTGTAAGTTTCTATGTTATTAGTAACGAAGCAAATTCGACCCAGAAAAGTGTGTGAAGATCTTTGGTGGTCAACTGTAATCGGAAGGTATCATTGTTAAGTAATGTGATATTGGACAATTTAACCTCACAACATCTTACCATCTCTTCTCTCTTTTTGGACGCTGATGGTTTGTGATGGATTCAGTTATGAATTTGTTATTGCCATATGAATTTGACTTAAAAATCGGATACTTAGCATTTCCTTTTTGGATTGGAATTGAATTGCAATAATGCGATTGTAGTTACCCACTCAAAAAATAATAAATACAAATGCAGTTGGATTGTTTGTCATTTACAGGCATGGTGTCACAATAATTTGCATAGGTATATGTCAACAGAAAGTCAGCACCTCATACTACTACTATAATTACTTCATGCGATCCATTTCACTTTTTTTTGACCAGGGTCAAATAATTTCATTTTATTTTTCTACTTAAATCTATTTCAGAATTTTTTTCGCTTGAGTGTAGCCTACGATTTGATATAAGTCAAAATTTTGATTTGACTTGATTTGTTAACCTATTTAAATCCAATTATTAAATCTAAATATGTCATATATAAGTCCATAAACTTAGACTGTAATAGACCTTTGAATAAATAACGCATCAAATGAAATTTTGTTAATTTTACTAAAAAAAATTATATTTGTAATGGTAATACATTAGGACAACACACTAATGTTAAAATTATAATTTTTAAGAAATTAAAAAAATATATATATATTAGCTTGCCTAATAGGCCAACAAACTAGACCTCAAGTTATACAAACTATGAATATTTAGTAAACATGCTAATATATTGGATTGAACATGATTTATATAGTTAGTACTTAATAATGTATACAAACTTTCACTTTGCTAGCACGAGAAAGAATTTTGAATAATTAAGACTAAAAAATAAGTGTGGCCAATTTATCTCAAATTATGATAGTTAAATAACATGTATGAGTTACACAAAAATAAATGTATCCAACATGATTTATATATTCAGACAAATAAAGATAATATTCAACCTTTCTTCCATGATTAATTTTTTGTCCAAATTTGAGAACTAATATGATTAAATTTTTTTTATGATTCAATAATATTAAAATAGAAACAAAATTACAAATGTGCCTATAACATAATATTTATATAGATAAGTGGTTATCTATAAATTTATTCAATATGATCTTTATTTAACATTATGAATAATGGCCAAATTCACATTTTTCCATAAACTAAAATGTATAAATATAGATTGGTCAAAATAAAAATGTATATGAATGGGCTGGTAGATATGTCTCACGGTGACGACTTCTAATCATTTTGTCATTCATGACAACAGTTCGAAAAAAAAAATATATCAAATACATCATCGAAGATTACATTGGCATTGATTGTCTTCACTATCCTATCATTATTCATGGCAACACTCTTTTTTTTTTTTTTTAAAGCATGTCTTCACATATTAACAATGACTTTAATATATCAACGATAATTTTATCACTACCTAATTTAATTAGGAAAAAATCAAATAAAAAACTGCTTCTAATGTATAAGAAATTAATGAGAAAAAGGACTCAAATGCAAAAGAAAAAATTAAAAAAATCTTACTCTCACATTTAATAAATAAAAAAAATTACATATATAATAGATAAGCAAAAAAAATAAAATTGTGAAAAAATATAAAAATTTTTTGTGTTCAACAAAAAAAAAGGCACAAATATGATGAACAAGTCGAGAAAATTAACAAAAAAAGAATTTTTATGTTCTCAAATTATAGCACTTATCTTTACTTTTATTAAATATATGAAAGTCATTTATCAATTTTATTATTTATTTGTTAATTTTGTGGGATTCATACGCATTAAAAAATCTAATTTTTTTCAATTTTAATGACATTTTTTTTTTGCTTGATAACCCAGATTTTATTACTAAACAATAGTTAGAAAAAAACGAGAGCAACCAATATACTAGAAAACCAAAAAAAAAAAAAGTAATAAGAAAGAAAGGAAACACTATTAAGAATCAACCAATTTCCTACTACCAATATCATGTGAAAATTATAATTAACCTTGGAAAGGATTAATTTCTCTTGATTTTTTAATTATAGGAAAATGAGACTTGGATAAATTTTCCCACGATATATATGGTTATAAGTTTTTCTTTTTAAATGTTTGCCACGATAATAATCATGGGAATGGCTTCCTTTTTTTTTTTTTTAACCTTTCCCACAATTAATTTGCAGTGGAAAAATGTTTTTTTCCCTTAAAACTTGGCTTTCCCAAGACATAAATTGTGGGAAATATATATATATATATATTATATTCCTTAATATTATATTAAAAATTAATTTAACGTAATAAAAATAAATATTGAAATATAATAAAATGAAGTAGATAATATTGAAATAAATAAAATAAATTTTCATAAATTTAATTATAATATTCTCCAAATTATTTACAAAATAAAATAAAAAAAATATAAAATCAAGGATCATTCAAATGCTAATGATCTTGCTCATCCCACTCTGTATGTTCCTCGAAAAATGTTGGAATGTGGGTTTAGAGCAACGAAGATGGTCTTTAACTTTAATTCACTTTGCTCCAATTTCCCTTAAAGGCTTGCAATCCTTTGGCCATGAGTCGATAATTCTTGTTTGAAAGTTGTTTTCTTGTGTGCCATCTCTTCATTCAAAGTCCTGACCCTATGCTCCATTATTTCTTCCTCGATGACAACCTTAGCGGAAGAGGAAGGACTGCATGAAGGGTGTTCGGTGCCAATGGAAGAGGCCTCTGTACTAAGGGCAAAAATTATGCCTTGGTTTGACTCACCAACTATTTGAAGCCAGGCTACCTCCTCAGACTCAAGAGTTAGCTGTGAGACATAAGAGACACTGGCTACAAAAAGCTAGGTGGATAGAATTTCTACTACCTTTTGAGAGGTTGTATCCTGTAAAAAATAGAAGTTAAAAAGTTAGAAATTTTATTGTAATATGTTAATTTAAAAATATATAAATAACTTACATGGTAATTATATTGGTCCTCTTCAATTCCGCATCCACCCTAATGTTGTTTTTCTTCTTATGGTGGGTGTCCTTAAACACCTTAAGATGCTTGGTAGCCTTTCTATCATTTTCTCCTGCATTTCAAACCACTAGTATTAAATTTGAATAAAATGAAAACTTAGTTAACTCCAAAACCTTAAATCATTATGAATACTTTCTTGTTTCCTCTTGTGCTTAATGAGACGGATGGAACTGTTACTATGGTATATGGGTCATTGTCCACTGGTGGAGGCCCAATTTTTTTTCTTTTTGTTTTGCTTAATGATATTTTCATAGTCTTGAGCATCCCAAATCTGCCTGAGCCTCTCCCAGGCCTCTTTAGTGATCCACTGTGGCTTCTAAGCTTTCTACCAAGCCTTCTTCATCAAATCCCTAATAAGCCACTATGCCATCTTCGAGTCAAAGTTTCTCTTGATAGCAACTTTAATGCCAAGATCCTACCTATATTTGTCCTATAAAACAAATCAAATTAGTACTTTTCATAATATTAAAATAGAAAAATATTATTCAAAATAAAATTGAAATATCTAATTTTACGTAAAACACCTTCCATCACAAACCCCTTGTCTCGGGGTTGACCTCTCTCTATGTCACGACCCAAATCTTTAGTCATGACCGGTATGAATATCAATCCCTGATTGATATCACTATCCTCTAACCTATTTCTATTATCCATTTCTGCTCATATTTGCTTCAATAATTTCTAATTATATTTACTTAAACTCATTTGATTAGTTGAGAAATCATAAACTTGTAGAAAAATGGAGACACATTGGGATATGAACATATTTTTATAATTTACAAGAGCATTACCGTAATAAGGCTCATGACTCTAGGAATATCAATGTTGACTATTTTTCAACAAGTTTTCAAAAGGCATTAAAATGAACAACTAGCTAGGACTATGAGTCATATCCTATACTACCCCATATGACCTTATAAGGGTAAAGGTAAACCAAAAAATTAGATCAATCTATAGCTTGTCATGGACCAAAAGTATGAGTTAAACTAACTAAGCCCTCGTAAGTACTCTATGGACCTACTATATTTAGATTTTCAAAAGAGTAGCAAAAATGAAGTTTGATGGTAAATACCCTAAGGATTTAACCATCCCATGGCCATTATAAGAAGACATTAGGGGGTTCTAAGGGTATGATTTTCACTTCATGTAAGACTTCATATCTGGCCAAGTTCATGTCACGAACCAATTGCCTGGTCATGATCATCATGAATATCAATTCCTGATTGATATCACCAATCTCTAACCTACTCCTATTATCCATTCTTGTTCACACTTGCACCAATATTTCCTATTCATATTTAATTAAAGAAATAGGGAAAACACATCGAGATATAACATAATTTATATAATTTACAAGGCATTGCCTAAATAAGGAACATGCCATTAGAAATATCATTGTTAGTAGTTTTACATCAAGTTTTCTTAAAAATATGATCTAAAAGCCAAAAGTCATCTCCTACATTACCTTTCAAGTCCACTTTTGGGTAAGGTAAACCAAAAAATTAGATTAACCAATAAATTATCATAAAACCAAAAGTATAGGTTAAACTAAGCCTTTGTGGAAACCCTATGGCCTTATTATATATAGGTTTTCAAAATATTAGCAAAAAGAACCTGCTGATAGATCCCTTAAGGATCAAACCATTCCATGAACATTGGGGGGTTCCAGGGGTATAATCTCCATTTCGTGCAGGACCTCACATCCTAGATGGTTCATTATGATAATATAATGAATCCTACCTTCATAAGCTCCTAGGGGACTTGCTATAGTGGTTATGAACATATCAATGGTATTTCGATGGGATTAGCATCCATCCTGACATTCTGATGGAGGAACAGTGGTAATATTCTAAGAATTTGAAAAATGATCCACATAAGAGTGAGTTTAGGGTTCAATGAGATAAATCCTTACCTAACTTATGAATTTACTAACAATAACAAATGCATACATATCATAGCAAATGTATTCATATTTCATACCAGAATTAATAGTCAAGTCATAAGGTCACAGAAACTAACCTTTAAATCACATTATACAATATTATCATTAACATCTTATAAAAAACCATGATTTTCTTATGGCCTCATGTAGTCATCATCAAACCTCATATTTTCAGATTATTTTATCATATCAATGGATCATATCATTTCAACATTTCATAGAATAAGAATTTAGATAAGTAAGTACAATAAATAAAAAAAATCAAGATTTTCTTTGTTACTTTGATCCATCTGTAACCTACACAATCGCTAGCCTTATCCCTCCAGGGTTCAACCTTATTCCATGCTACATAATAGAATGTGCAGATCGGGGATTCAATTCATGTTCACCCCTTCATCACATCAATCACATCTCATCATTATCAATCATCATCCCATGTCTCATGGAGAATTCTCAAGCTTTCAACCTATATCATTTCTTATGTCAACCATATCACAGAGTTCACATTCATTCACAATCACATTTTCTTTTATCACATTATCATGATAATCATCAAGAATGTTGTCATATCATCAGTATATAAGCATTCAATAATTACTCTATCAATTTAAAGATCTATATCATTTAAATTTACAAATTTAATTACTCCATTTCCAACATAAAGAAAAAGTCATAGGCAACATATCATTAACTTATAGTTTATCACAACTATTTTGTTATGGGCAAAAATTAGTCTCGCCCAAGTAGGCCAAAGGCCCAGTAAAAGCTAAGTACACATTAAAGGACATCCAGCTTGCTGAGGACAAGTGTGTGAGGTCTCGGCTCATGTGTTCAGCATATAGCTCCGCTAAGTCCCAGCTCACATGTGATTCGAGCTCACCCTGCTAACCTCAAGCTCGACCCCATTGTTCAAAGAATAGCAACGATCCTGTGTCAGGGATCTTGGTTTGTGAAAACAAAGCATCTCCTAAGACCAACAGCTCCGTGAGAAGGAGTTCCAGATAGGCCTACGTTAAGCTTGTATTCTAGCCTACAAGAGAGGCCCACCCCGTAGGAAACAACCTGTAATAGCCGATTTGCAATAGTCTAGAGAGTCTTGTTCATTTATTATTTGATGTAATAGAATTGTAACTTGTCATCATTGCATGTAATCTTTTTTCCTCTATAAATAGGAGATCACTGTTAGAAAAGGAATAGGGGGAAAGGTTGAAGTAAAACAAGCCAAAGCTCTATAAATTTCTTTCAAATTAATAAAAATTCTGCCATAGACGTAGGGTCCAGTGCCACCTGAATTTAGTCGAACCACATTAAAAACACTACTTGTCACTGTCTGTCATTGCTCCCCTTCCTTTCCATTGTCTTCTTATCTCATTTCATTGACCAAGAAACAGTGCAGGGTTTAAGAACCGATTATTGTTGACTGGAGTTTGGCCTAGAACCAAATTCCACCATCAACATATTTCAACATATTTTTCATTTCTAGGGTTCACGATTGAAATGGCCCTTTTTGTATTGATTTCACTATCATGATTGCCAAAATAAAGCATGCATTCAAGCTATTTGAATAAAAAATTGAACTTATTCTACACAATTCAAATTGACTCCTCCAAGCCCTGTATTCGATCTTGATCACGATTTAGATTGCATATAGTCTTAGACTTCTTGAAGATTTGCAACTTTGGGAGAACAGACTTATATTTTGAACTAAATTAGCTTGAGTCGAATCGAAGCCTTCACATTTGACTTTCACGATGCTATTCAAATTTTTAGTTTCTGGGTTTCTATCATACTCATGATTCTAATTACACATCCAGATTCATATAAGTTTATAGTGCAAATGCATATTCCAATAAGAATAACTTTCAATTTCTTAACCACACTTCATGAGCCATCTCAGCCAACCTTTAATCACAAATAAACTAAGCATAAAATCAAGCTTTTCTAATCATAAAACTATATTTATATCAATAAAACCAATCAATTTCAATTTATGACATAAGATCACATAATACCCCTTTTCCTTAACATAAACAATGATTCAATGGCTCACAATCAATTAGTTATTTTATAACTCACAAAAGAGGTAAGAATTACTCACATAAGTGGCTAAGAGCAGAGGGGTAAAAAGAATCCAATGAAGGTCTTTAATACTCTTCCTGAACAAGAAAGAAGGCATGTTAAATTCTTGAATTCTCAAGAGTTTTCTTTCATCAAATAGTCAAATACCATTAGATTATGATTTCATTGCATAGAAACAAGCTACAAATAGAAGATTTGAGCCTAAAAAATAGTAGAAATTCATATAGGTTCATGAGGTGAATAGTGAAAATGAACAGTAACTTTTGGATTGAAAAATTCATAACACAAGTTATACTTAATCAATCAACAAGATTTTGATACCAATTTGAAGAAGAAGATGAGAGGAATTAGCAGCAAAAATGCAAAAAATTATCATGAAGGAATGAAGAGAGAGAGAGATAGTGTAATGAGAGGAAGTTTGCTTCACAAGTTGAGTTTGGAAAATATTGCATGAAATGCAACAAAAAGTAGCATGAAGAAGAAAAAGGAAACCAACTTTGGAGGGCAAAATGGAAAAATGTAAGTTAACATTTGCTTTTTGACTTATTCCTTGACAAGCTTTCTATCTCATCCTTTAATAATTTTACCAATTTCTTCAATAGCGAGTTCAAATTTAACATACTCACTGATTGCTAGTAGCTTTGAAATTTTGATACAAATTACTTAAATTAATTTCTTTTGTAACGACTATAATTTTGCATTTACTGGGTACCTATAGCCTAAATTTCGATTTTTCAGAAGTTTTCTAAAAATAAAATCCTAAAAACACGGATTTTATTCTATAAGCATTTGAAATGGAAATTTAAACTTTCAGAAGATTTCTAAAATTTATATAATTTTTTTCTACTATATCTAAGCACTTTTTATCTTAGAATTTATAGTTTTGGGGTTTTCAAAATTTTCAAATTCACCTTTTTAGATTCTTTGAGAAGCCATTTTATTATTAAAATTAATTTTTTTTTGAAAAATTTAGGATATCACAATTCTCCCCCTCAATAGAATTCATCCATGAATTCTAAACAGTGATAGTATGTTAAATAAAACAAATTATAGTTATGAATAACACCTTATACTAAATATTTATTGTATGTGCTCCTTACCATATAATTGGGGACACTTTTTCGTATTTTAGATTCTAACTCTAATGTGGCTTTTTGCTTATCATGTTGTCCCCATAACATTTTGACCATGGAAATTTCTCTTGATCTCAGCTTTCAAACTTATCAATTAAGAATAGTTACCTCACGAGTCAATTTGGTGTTTAAATGAATTGGTTCTTCCTTAATTATATGAGACTCATTTGGCACATATTTCCTCAACATAGGGACATGGAATACTGGATGGATTCCTTGCATTTCAGTTGCCAATTTTAATTGATATGCTATGGCTCCTATGCATTTGATAATTTGAAATGGTTTGATATATCGCGGTGTCAATTTTCCCTTTTTACCAAAATGCATGATTGTTTTCATAGGAGATACCTTGAGAAACACTCAATCATCAACCTCAAACTCTAAATCTCTTCTGCTCTTATCTGCATATGATTTTTGTTAGCCTTAAACCGCCTTCATTCAACCATAAATTAATTGCACCTTTTCAATAACATTTGCTACAAGATCCTATCCCATCAATTTTTCCTCTTTAGGCTCAAACCAACCTATTAGAGATCTACATCTCCTCTTGTATAATGCCTCAAATGGTGTTATTTGGATACTGGATTGATAATTGTTATTCTAGGCAAATTAAGTAAGTGGCAAATATCTTTCCTAACTTCTTTCAAATTCCATCAAGCATGCTCAAAGCATGTCTTCCAAGATTTGAATCGTTTGCTCCAATTCTCCATCTATCTATGGATGAAAAGCAGTACCAAACCATAATTGAATACCTAATGCATGTTGGAACAATTGCCAGAAATGGGATGTAAATTGAGTATCATGATTTGAAATGATCGTCAGTGGCATTCCATGGAAAGGAATTATTTGATTGTGGTGCATTTGCACATACTGAGTAGCTGAGTAAGTCATCTTGATTGATAAGAAGTGAATCAATTTAGTTAAGTAATCAATCATAACTTAAATTGAATTGTAGCCTTTTGGCAATTTTGGTAATTTAACGAAGAAGTCTATCATTATTCTTTCCATTTATACTCTAAAATCTTGATGGATTGATGCAATCTTGCCAGACAGTGATATTTTGTTTTCACTTGTTGACATGTAAGAGATTTGATCACATATTCAAGCATATCTCATTTCATGCTTTTCCACCATGATACCTTTTTCAAATCATGATACATTTTAGACACTCCAGGGTGTATCGTATATGACGAGTTATGAGCTTGATGCAGCAAATTGTTATGAACACTTAAGGGGACCCATAATTTTACTTTCTTTTTAAGCATTTCTTCCTTGTCAATTGCAAATTTTGAACTCGATTTTTCTTCGGCCTTTTATTTAGTGATTACATATTGTAGGTCCTATTTTTAAACTTCTTTAACATGATTAACAATCATTGATTGTATTCTCATGTGCACTAAAATTAAAGTTCAGTTTGTAACTTCTAGTTGCATGCCAAGCATTTCAAATTTTGGATAGAGACACATCAACTTTTCTTCTTTAAAGAGAAGATAAGTCAAACTATTTGCTAGTTTGTAACTTAACGCATTTGCTACCACATTTGCTTTGCTGGATGATACAATATTGAAAATGCATAATCTTTTACTAGTTCCATCCACCTTTGTTGTCGAAGATTAAACTTGTTTGAAGATGTATTTTAGGTTTAAGGTCCATGTAAATTTCGCATGTTTCTCTATACAGGTAGTGCCCCCACATCTTTAAAGCAAAAACTACAATTGCCATTTCCAAATTATGAGTAGGATAATTCTGCTCGTGTTTCTATAGTTGTTATGATGCATATGTGATTACTCTTCCATTTTGCATTAACACACATCCAAGTTTGATTCATGAAACATTACAATACACTACATAGTCTCCTAAACTAGATGGTAATGTCAATACTAAGGCTATTATCAAATACCTCTTTAGCTTTTGAAAGATTTCATCACATGTAGGAGCCTATTCAAATTAACTCCCTTTTGAGTCAGCTTAGTCAAAGATGTAGAAATCTTGGAGAAATCTTTGACAAATTTCTGGTAGTATCCAGCTAATCCTAAGAAACTTTGAATTTCAATAATCGTTGTAGGTTAGGTCCATTTCTCTTCAGCTTCTAAAATCTGATGATTAACTCGTACCCCTTCTTGTGACATAACATGACTAAGAAACTTGACACAAGTCACCCAAAATTCACATTTGCAGAATTTTGCATAAGGCTTATGCTCTTGTAGAGCCTACAGCACTATGCTTAGGTGTTGATTGTGTTCTTCCTTGCTTCTAGAGTATACCATGATATTGTCAATAAACATGATCACAAACTTGACCATAAATAATTTGAAAATTTAATTCATCATGTCCATAAAAGTAGCTAGTGCATTCATCAAACCAAACAACATTATGAGGAATTCATAATGTCCATAATGTGTATAAAAAGCAATTTTGGGTACATTTTCTTTATGAATCTTTAACTGATGATACCTTAATCTTAGATCTATTTCTGAGAAATGCTTTGTTGCTTATAATTGATCAAATAAATCATCAATACAAGAGAGGGGATATTTGTTCTTGATAGTCACCTTACTCAGCTAATGATAATCGATACACAACCATAATGTTCTATCTTTCTTTTTAACAAAAAGCACAGCCGCTCCTTACAGTGAGGTACTCAGATAAATGAGGCTTCTATCAATTAATTCTTGTAGTTGAGTTTTCAACTCTTTCAATTTTGACGGTACCTTTTGGTAAAGAGGGATGGAAATAGGTTCTATACTGGGTACAAAATCAATAATAAACTTGATTTACCTATCTGGTGGCAATCAACGTAAATCATTAGGAAATACGTTGAGGAACTCTTATATCACCAGAACCTCACTCAGATTTGTAACATATTAATCTAGGTCTTTCACCATAGCTAAATAAGTTGTTCATCCCTTTTTAAACAATTTTCAAGCTTGCACTGTTGAAATTAATCTAGCTATCTCAGCTGCTCATTCTCCTTGAAATACTATAGGAGAGGACTCGTCCACATGGAAAGTGACCATTTTGTCAAAATAATTTATGCATGCATGGTGCTGAGAAAGGTAATCGATACTTAGAATTATATCATAATCGACTATATCTAACACAACTAGGTTTGTAGATACCTATTTATCTTCTATCGTCATAGCACAATCTCTAAACAAATAGTTGGCTAGAAAGGTAACTAGAGTCACTACTACTAATGATGAATCCATCAGTTCACTGAGTTTATTTATTAAAGCAACAAATTTCTTCATAATAAGGGAATAAGTAGGTCTAGAGTCAAACAGTACTCAAGCTTGTAAATCAATTCAAGTACATATAGTATTACGCCTTGAATTAATTCATGAATCGATTTAGAAAGCAAAAATTTAATAATGAATTGATTTGAGTTTAAATTTACTCAATGAAATTCATATGGGAATCGATTGCAGAATCGGTTCATAGATGAGTAGATCTTCAATGAATCGATTAGGGAATCGATTCATCCATAACTTTTTTGAAAAATTTTGACAATTTGAGTCTTGCAAAAACTTTAGAGATATCAGTGAATCGATTCTCAGTATGTTAGCCTAGCCAGCTAGACTATCTTTTGTTTTGATGTTGAAAATAATTTTGATCATGTCATATTATGTTTATGAGCTTTAATTGTTTGTTGAGTATGTGCAAGTTCAAAGTTCATCAAGATTCTACAAAAGATCTACATTAG